>ONZH01024534.1:0-110147 GCA_900303285.1 Rhinella marina | reverse complement strand
ACACAGCATGGCGGTGACACCCAATTGACGTTTACTTGAGGTACGGTGAACACCCAATAATTTTACCCTGTACACAGCATGGCGGTGACACCCACCAATGCCTTGGTCAGAATGAGATTGCAGGGTCAAATGGCTTGTAGGTGAGCCTCCCAAAAATTTGTTTGGAGTGTCTGAAGTTGACCCTCCAGAAAATTGTTTTGGTGCTGTAGTTGACCTCCTGTAATTTTTGAGTGTCTGTGTTGACGCTCCTAACATAAATTGATTTGAGATGAGGGCCGTTAGGTGGCCCCTCCGTATAACATCTGGTTTGTAATGAGCGCCAGTTGGCCCTCAGAAAAATTGGCCTGTTGCTCAGCGTTTGTGTGCGAAGAGAAGAAGGAGGAGGAGAGGATACATAAAGAATCTTCATGTTGAGCTGCTTTCCCCCGGTGGAGATTTGCATTCCGGTGAAATCCAGGCTTTATTCATTTCAATAATCGTCAGCCTGTCAGCGCTGTCAGTTGACAGGCATGTACGCTTATCAGTGATGATGCCACCAGCTGCACTGATGACCCGCTCTGACAACACGCTAGCGGCAGGGCAGGCCAGCACCTCCAAGGCGTACAGCGCCAGTTTGGGCCATGTGTCCAGCTTTGCAACCCAGTAGTTGTATGGAGCAGAGTGATCACGCAGGACGTTGGTATGGTCAGCTGGGTACTCCCTCACCATCTTTCTGAATAGCTCCCCCCTACTGGGGGACGGGTGACATAGTCTTGCTGGGGTGACATAAAACTGGCAAAGGCCTTAGAGAGTGTTCCCCTGCCAGTGCTTGACAAGCTGCCTGCTCCCCTCCTCTCCCCCGCTAGTTGGCCCACAGAACTACGTCCTCTGCCGCTAGAGGTGTTTGATGGGAAGGATAGTTTCAGCTTGTTCACCAGGGCCTGTTGATATTGATTCACTCTCATACTCCTCTCCTCTACAGGAATGAGAGTGGAAAAGTTCTGCTTATACCGGGGGTCCAGTAATCGATGTTGTCAAAAATGCTTCTAACGCGAGTGTCACGGGAAAGGCAGCCTAACATGAAGTCAGCCATGTGTGCAAGAGTCCCAACATGCAAGAATTCCCTTTCCTCAATAGGCTGACTCTCCATTTTTTCCTCCTTCAACTCCTCCTCTTCAGCCCATACACGCTCAACAGATAAGAAGGAATGAGCATAGGTACCCTCTTCAGCCTCGCCAACAGTCTCCTTCTCTTCCTCCTCTTCCTCCTCATCCTCCTCCTCCAATACGCGCTGAGAAACAGACCTGAGGGTGGTCTGGCTATCAAGCAACGTATCTTCTTCCCCCATCTCCTGTGACAAGCGCAAAGTTTTTCAGCAGACAAAGCAGCGGGATGGTGACACTGATAATGGCGGCATCGCCGCTGACCATCTGTGTTGACTCCTCAAAGTGGCTTAACACCTGACAGATATTAGACATCCACGTCCACTCCTCATTGTAGACATGAGGAAGCTGACTAACCTGACTACCAGTTCTCGTGGAAGTTGTCATCTGGCAATCTACAATCGCTCTGCGCTGCTGGTAAACCATGGCTAACATGTGTAATGTGGAATTCCATTGTGTGGGCACGTCGCACAACAGTTGGTGAGCTGTCAGTTGTAAATGCCGTTGCACTGCCCTGAGAGTGGCAGCATCTGTGGTTGACTTGTGGAAATGTGCACAGATGCGTCGCACCTTGGTGAGCAAATCAAACAAATTGGGGTAGGTCTTGAGGAACCGCTGAACCACAAGATTGAACACGTAAGCCAGGCAGGCTTTATATGCAGTGTTTATATGGGTTGTTGTTACTTTGGGAAATAGTATTGGTGTATAATGGCACATGTGTGAGTCTGCCGAGTTGCAGAGCCGCCACCAGGTTACGCTCGTTGTCACACACAACCATGCCTGGTTTGAGTTTCAGTGGCGCCAGCCAAAGATTGGTCTGCGCCGTGATGCCCTGTAACAGCTCTTGGGCGGTGTGCCTCTTGTCACCTAAGCTCAGCAGTTTCAGCACCGCCTGTTGGTGCTCACCCACGGCAGTGCTGCTGCGCCTAGAGCTACCGACTGAAGGCACTGTGCTCACAGATTGTATTTGAGATTAGGAGGAGGAGGGGTTGGAGGAAGAGGCATAATAAGTCTGAGAAACCGTGACTGAGGTAGGCCCCGCAATCCTCGGTGTGGCCAGTACATGAGCGGCCCCAGGGTAAGACTCGGTCCCAGCCTCCACCAAGTTAACCCAATGTGCCGTCAGCGACATATAGTGTCCCTGCCCGCCAGCACTTGTCCATGTGGTTAGGTGGACCTTCTTAGTAATCGCGTTGGTCAGGGCATGGATGATGTTCTCTGACACGTGCTGGTGTAGGGCTGGGATGGCACATTGTGAAAAATAGTGGCGGCTGGGGACCAAGTACCAAGGGACAGCCACCGCCATCCGGTTGCGGAAAGCCTCAGTCTCTACCAGTCTATAGCACAGCATCTCCAGGCTCAGCAGTTTGAAAATGTGGACATTTAGGGCTTTTGCATGTGGGTGGGTGGAATTGCACTTGCATTTGCGCTTGTGCTCCAATGTCTGATGCAAAGACAGCTGAACGCTGCGCTGAGACACATTGGTGTAGGGTGTGGAGGCGCTCGTGCCGGTGTCCTGGGCGGGGGGTTGACTCGCAAAGCCAGAATGTGACACAGGGGAAGGAGCAGTGGTGTGACCCGCAGGAGGTGAACGGCCATGGTTCCATTGAGTCGTGTGTTTAGCACTCATATGCCTGCGCATGCTGGTAGTGGTTAGGCTGGTAGTGGTGGCTCCCCTGCTGATCCTGTTGTTACGCCGTGAAACAGTTGCTGATCTACTTGCTCCGGCCCTGCTTCTCCCTCTGGCCACCCCACTGCCTCTTCCAACCTATTCTGGTGCTGCACTTGCCTCCCCCTCAGAAGCACTGTCTTGACTAGGCTTACCAACCCAGCTTGGGTCAGTCACCTCATCATCCACCACCTCTTCCTCCGATTCCTCACCCTGCTCCCCCCTCGGACTTACTGCCCTGACAACAACGTCACTGTCTGACAACCGTGTCTCATCATCATCATCATCCGACACCTCTTGACACACTACTTGCACAAAGTTCACACTCTCATCACCCACAGACTGCGAAAGTTCTAAATTTTGGGCATCGGGACAGAGCAACTGCTCAGGTTGCTGTTGACGAGTGGTCTGTGTCTCTGGGTAGGGTCCTGAAAAGAGTTCCTATGAGTATGCTGTATCTGAATCCATATTTTCCATGGGGGGGGACTGGCTGGGGGGAGTAGGTTGAGCTGGAGGAGCCAGGGGTCTACTCCCTTGGCTAGCATGGGTGGACTGCGTGGAAGACTGGGTGGTGGATAAATTACTGGACACATTATCTGCTATCCAAGTCATCACCTGTTCGCACTGTTGTGGTTTCAATAGTGGTGTACCACGTGACCCTGTAAGTTGCGAGATGAAGCTAGGGAGCAAAACTCTGCAGCGTTCCACTGCTCCCTCATCAGTAGGTACTGTGTCACCCTGCCCAGGACCATGGCCTTTGCCCCCTACGTCACTTGGACGCCCACGTCCTCGACCCTTAGCCCTTGGGTTCAACATTTTGTGTAATCACTAAACTGTAGAATTAATATCTGAGGCCAAAAACGTATTCTCTAGCCTGCGGCTAGTGTACCCGCACACCACACAATTTTTCACTGCACTGTAGGATATATAACTGAGAGAAAAAATGTAGTCTTTAAATGGCGGCTATTGTACCGCAAACCACTCAATTTTTCACGGCACTGTAGTATATATGACTGAGAGAAAAAACGTATATTTTGTAGACTCCGGCTAGTGTGCAGCACACAACAGAATTTTTCACTGCACTGTAGTATATATAAGTGAGAGAAAAAACACATTTTCTAGACTGCGGCTACTGTACCGCACACCACAGAATTGTTCACTGGACTGTAGTCACCGCCATGCTGTGTCAGGCTAAATATTTGGGTGGTTCAGCTGCTATCTTAGTCTAACCAAGCCACTCTGGGGTTCACCGCCATGCTGTAAACTGCAATCTCAGTCTTAACAAGTCATCCTGGGGTTCACCCCCATGCTGTAAACTGCAATCTCAGTCAAACTTTGTAGTTTAGGGGTTCACCACCAAGGTGTGCTAGACTACAATTTTAGCGGGTTCACCTGCTTCAGTCACAGACTGTCATTCAGGGGTGCACCACCATGCTTTTTTAAACCATTTTTTTCTGAGGGTTACCTCCAGGCTCTCACCCATGATTTTTTGGAGGCTCGCCACTACACTGTCAGCCAAAATTGTCTTGAGGGTAACCGGCGGCCTCTCCCCCACAACTTAAAGGAGGGTTACTACCAGGCCCTGGCACAAACATTGTCTTGAGGGGCACTAAAAGGCTCTGCATCCACCAACGTGTGGAGACTAATAGGTAGGTGCAGTGTGCGTCTTAGCCCGTATGGAATTAGGAAAGCTGGGCACTGTGCTTGGAGGTCTTTGTGTCTACCGTGGACAGGGTGGGTGGGTGGTGGGTGCCTTTTTGCCGGTCTGGGATGGGGAGAGCTGGGCACTGTGCTGGGAGAACTTTGTGTACGCTGTGGACTACTGGGTGGGTGTGGGGAGGGAGACGCTTATGCCTGCGTCCTGGGGCGGGGTATAAGACTGCAGTGGCAGCATGGGCAGTGGTGTCACCCGCAGGCGGTGATGGACCTTCGTTGCACCTAGTTGGGTGCTTTACTAACGTGATGGGCATGTGCCTTGCCCATCTTGGTCTGGATCAGCACAATTGTCTTGAGGGTCACCACCAGGCTGTTGCCCAGAATTTGGCATAATGGTACGATTAGGCAGCCTCAGAGGCATCCATGCATGCTGCCCCTGCTGTTTCCTGTCCATTTCCGTGGTGTTTCCATCATTTTCTGTGGTTTCCAGTAGAGTTGAGCGAACGTGCTCGTAACGAGCACTGTACTGCTCGGATCCCCTGCGCTCTCATGGGCGCAGCCATCCGGATCCGTCCTCCTCACCCGACGGATCCGGATGCCTGCGCCCATGCGAGTGCAGGGGATCCGAGCAGTATAGTGCTCGTTACGAGCACGTTCGCTCAACTCTAATTTCCAGGTTTTCACGCAACCTTCCCTGTGCAGAGCTTTGGTCCCCTGCAAAAAATGCTTGAGTCTCCCATTGACTTCAATGGGGTTCGTTATTCGAAACGAGCACCCGAGCATCTGAAAAAATTTGACTCGAATAACGAGCACCCGAGCATTTTAGTGCTCGCTCATCTCTAATGTGCAGGTATATGTTACATTATCTTTAAACAATTTTAATTTCCACATACATCATTTATGTGACCACATTAGCTACTCACCGTCCTCTCTGGTCACATGCCTAACACGCATGACCAGGTAATTTTCCATTTTTTTGTTTCCATTTTTACTCCCACCCCTCCCAAAACCAAAACTTTTTTTTTTTTCATTTATATATCCATTTGAGGGCTTGTTTTTTGCGGAACAAGATGCACTTTCTAATTTTACCATTTACAGTTGCATACAATGTGGTGGGAAGTCAGAAAAAAATTACAAATGTGGTGGAATTTTACAAAAACAATTTTATTTACATTTTTTTTGTACTGTTTCCTATTCGGTAAAACTGACCTGTTAATTTTATTCTCTGGGTAAGGATGATTACAATGATACCATATACAGTACAGACCAAAAGTTTGGACACACCTTCTCATTCAAAGAGTTTTCTGTATTTTCATGACTATGAAAATTGTAGATTCACACTGAAGGCATCAAAACTATGAATTAATACATGTGGAATTATATACTTATGAATTATAAACAAAAAAGTGTGAAACAACTGAAAATATGTCTTATATTCTAGGTTCTTCAAAGTAGCCACCTTTTGCTTTGATTACTGCTTTGCACACTCTTGGCATTCTCTTGAAGAGCTTCAAGAGGTAGTCACCTGAAATGGTATTCCAACAGTCTTGAAGGAGTTCCCAGAGATGCTTAGCACTTGTTGGCTCTTTTGCCTTCACTTTGTGGTCCAGCTCACCCCAAACCATCTCGATTGGGTTCAGGTCTGGTGACTGTGGAGGCCAGGTCATCTGGCGTAGCACCCCATCACTCTCATTCTTGGTCAAATAGCCCTTACACAGCCTGGAGGTGTGTTTGGGGTCATTGTCCTGTTAATAAATAAATGATCGTCTAACTAAACGCAAACCGGATGGAATAGCATGCCGCTGCAAGATCCTGTGGCAGCCATGCTGGTTCAGTATGCCTTCAATTTTGAATAATTCCCCAACAGTGTCACCAGCAAAGCAACCCCACACCATCACATCTCCTCCTCCATGCTTCACGGTGGGAAGCAAGCATGTAGAGTCCATCCGTTCACCTTTTCTGCGTCGCACAAAGACACGGTGGTTGGAACCAAAGATCTCAAATTTGGACTCATCAGACCAAAGCACAGATTTCCACTGGTCTAATGTCCATTCCTTGTGTTCTTTAGATCAAACAAGTCTCTTCTGCTTGTTGCCTGTCCTTAGCAGTGGTTTCCTAGCAGTTATTTTAACATGAAGGCCTGCTGCACACAGTCTCCTCTTAACAGTTGTTGTAGACATGTGTCTGCTGCTAGAACTCTGTGTGGCATTGACCTGGTCTCTAATCTGAGCTGCTGTTAACCTGCGATTTCTGAGGCTGTTGACTCGGATGAACTTATCCTACGCAGCAGAGGTGACTCTTGGTCTTCCTTGCGGCGGTCCTTATATGAGCCAGTTTCTTTGTAGCGCTTGATGGTTTTTGCGACTGCACTTGGGGACACTTTCAAAGTTTTTCCAATTTTTCGGACTGACTGACCTTCATTTCTTAAAGTAATGATGGCCACTCGTTTTTCTTTACTTAGCTGCTTTTTTCTTGCCATAATACAAATTCTAACAGTCTATTCAGTAGGACTATCAGCTGTGTATCCACCTGACTTCTGCCCAACACAACTCATGGTCCCAACCCCATTTATAAGGCAAGAAATCCCACTTATTAAACCTGACAGGGCACACATGTGAAGTGAAAACCATTTCAGAGTGTGCAAAGCAGTAATCAAAGCAAAAGGTGGCTACTTTGAAGAACCTAGAATATAAGACATATTTTCAGTTGTTTCAGACTTTTTTGTTAAGTATATAATTCCACGTGTGTTAATTCATAGTTTTGATGCCTTCAGTGTGAATCTACAATTTACATAGTCATGAAAATACAGAAAACTCTTTGAATGAGAAGGTGTGTCCAAACTTTTGGTCTGTTCCATTTTGCCATTTGCCATATGGGATAAATATTTTTAAGCGTTTTTGCATGCAGCGATGCCCATGATGTTCATTTTTTAACATTAGTTCTGTATTTTAATTTTGGAGGCTTGCTTTTCTCATAGATTGCTTTTTTCATAGACTCTCATAGACTCCAATGCCAATGGTCTGAGGTGGCCACTCACAACCTCGGCATTATACCACAGACCATCGGTGAAGAGCCTGGGAGTACCTATCCCCTTTCAATTCTCCCTTTCCATCCCCGTCAGCAAACTGGGAAATAGCATCTAATTGTAAACCACTGCTCACTATTGATATCGCTATACTGGGAGGGTTTTGTATATATGTTTTTGGCCTTGTAGGGTGAGTAATCATACACTAAGGCTTTACCTCAGAATGGGGGAATTGTTTTGCCCTTTGGAGTTATTTACGCTCAGTAGGTTGTTGCCTTTGTACTATCATTAGGTATACAGCTTTTAAAGGGCTTGTTTTATATATTTATCATTTATACCTTTATTACCCTCTCTCTATTTTCTTTTATCTTTATTCACTCAAAAATCCCCTGAGGAGCCCCAGCGTCGGGATGAAACATGTCATGTCGGGACTGGAGTGAGAGATATTAAATAGGGATAAGGCCGCGTCAGGGACAGGTTACAGATGGGGTGGCCCCTGTCTGGGCGAGTGCTCAAATTTTGACAGGCAGGGCGCAACATAACAAAATGTGAAAACAGTGAAACAGTCTGAAGACTTTCCGAATGCACTGTATATCATTCCTGTCCTGGACTGCAATCTGATAGCCTCAACCTACGCTGATACACTGTAACAAACCAGCTACACCACTTTTTCTTTTACAGCCGTTGTTATAAAGCTCACTTACCAATGCTTTGATCCTTCCTAAATAGTCAAATGCTAGAATAATGGCAGGAAATATTCGAAATCATCTACCTTACATCTGAAAATTGAATTTGCATTGTAAATCGTGTTGTGTGCAATGTTCACGGCACATCAAACGAGTCCGCGGGCCTGAACAATTTACCATAGTAAATCACAAAAATAATGATCAAAACACAAGAATCACACTTTGATAATGGGATTACAGGATGTTAAATTGTTTTCGATCTGTTAAAATAATAGATTTGTACAAATAGTGAAAAATGCATCATTTACAGATAAAAATAATCATTAGGATCTGTTAACCGTCAGGCCATCGTAAAGACACGTGCACAAGAGCAATGCACAAACAAAGCAGTGATAAAACAACTGTATTTCTTTTAGTAAAACTGCTATTATACTTCAAAATGTTATGTCATTGGCGGCATCAACAAATTACTAACTTTTACAAAATAATATGGAGAAATCCAGCTTCTATAAAAATCTGTAGTTTATTTATGTCAAAAGATAAAAAGCCATACACAGACAACAGCGTCTACGTGTTTCGGGTCATTACATTACACAATGACCCTTACTCATCAAACAATATATAGGCTGCGAGGATTAAATATGTGTTTAAAAAAAAATAATGGCACAGTAGGTACGATTACAGACTGATTGAAACATACCGTAAAACATTTTTCAAACCAATGAACTTCCATCACCTTAAAAAAAGTCACATGTACTTTTTTTTTATTACAGTATGCCACAATGTAGGCCTGCCAATACTTTACACTGCAGCTCTGCTAATATAACATTTATTTTTAATATATTTACATGATCAATGTGAATGCTGAATGGGGGGTCTCTATTGGATCCTCACCTAGTTGTCCATTTTGATTTGGACATGAGGTGTTCAGGATATGCACTATTAAGGTAGGACCACATGGTCAGGTTTCCTAATACATTTTTGAAAGCCAAAATCCGGAGTGGATCTGAATAAAAAGTATAAAGGATAGATATGACTTCTCTCTTTTGAATTCCTTCTTGGTTTTGGTTTCCAAACCTGCATTAGGAAACCTGACAGTGTAGCCATACCCTTATGAACTAGACTTATGTAGCTAGCTCAGTTATATTTGTCCATGTTGGTGTCCATTAGGACATGAGGTGTGCAGTGACCCTCAGGATCAGCGTTATTATGGTATGACTGCATGATCAGGTTTCTCCATGCAATTTTGGAAGCCAAAATCAGGAGTGGATCTGAATAAAAAGTATAAAGGATAGATATGACTTCTCTCTTTTGAATTTCTTCTTGGTTTTGGCTTCCAAAACTGCATCAGCAAACCTGACCATATGGCCATACCCTTATGAACTAGACTTATGTTGCTAGCTTAGTTTTATTTGTCCATGTTGATGTCCATTTTGACATGAGGTATGCAGTGAGCCCCAGGATCAGCGCTATTATGGTACGACCACATGGTCAGGTTTCCTGATGCAATTTTGGAAGCCAAAATCAGGAGTGGATCATAAAAGGAGAGAAAGTATAAAGGACAGATATGACTTCTCCTCTTTTTTAAATTTCTTTTTGGTTTTGGTCTCCAAAACTGCATCAGGAAACCTGACTGTGTGGCCACACCCTTATGAATTAGCCTTATGTTGCTAGCCCTTTGGATTTGAGGTGTGCAGTGACCCTCCTGATGCAGTTTTGGAAGCCAAAATCAGGAGTGGATCTTAAAAGAAGAAAAAGTATAAAGGATAGATGTGACTTCTCCTCTCTTTTGAATTCCTTCTTGGTTTTGGTCTCCAAAAAACCCTTATGAACTAGACTTATGTTGCTAGCTCAGTTATATTTGTCCATGTTGGTGTCCATTTGGACATGAGGTGTGCAGTGACCCTGAGGATCGGCACTATTAGGGCACGACTGCACAATCAGGTTTCTCCATACAATTTTGGAAGCCAAAATCAGGAGTGGATCATAAAAGGAGAGAAAGTATAAAGAACAGGTATGACTTCTCATCTCTTTTGAATTCCTTCTTGGTCTCCAAAACTGCATCAGGAAACCTGGCTGTGTGGCCATACCCTTATGAAGTAGATTTATCATGCTAGCTCATTTATAGAGATGAGCGAATCTATTCTTCGCTTCGTAGATCCTAGGCCGGGAGATCCTAAATTCCCGAAAGGGAACTGTCCTGTGGTTTTTGGTCAAGCGAGGCTCTGGCTTCCTGGCAGACGGCGAGGACAGCAAGGAGTACTTCGTGGGCCACAGGTCAGTTAAACGGCCATACCTGCCCCAGTCACAGCCTGTATGTGGGGGAGTACACCCCCATAGCATCCCTGAAAGGCCCCTTCTAAGGTTACCCTACTATCTAAGACCTTGGTCCCAACATCACCACCTGAAGTTTGGCCAGGCAAAGTACCGATGCGCTGCCTTCAGGAGTCCTCCGGTTCAGGAAAAAGCCACAGCCAGAGCCTCTGATACCTGGACTGCCACCACCACCATCACAGTCCTTTGAGCTGGGTCAGCTGACAACTTCATCATTTGCATTCCAATCCACGGTGATCCACCAATACCAACTACCATGGAAGATGAAGCCAGCCGCAGCCAGAGGAGCTGGGGCTTCTTCCCTGGATGCAACCTTGCCGGAACCGCTGCAGCCAGAAGTCCTTACCCCTGCTGTCCCGGCAGGAGTATCCGGAAAAGCGCAAGTGGCTGCCGAGCTCACGAGCGTGACCACCACCCGGACCTGGTGAAGTCCGACTTCCGGAAGAAGAGGGCATTAGAGTTCCACCATGGCAGCGAGCGTGGCCTACCAGAGGAAGGACGGGTGAGAGCTAGTTGGCACTTTTTTGTTTGTTTAGTTTGTATTGCCCCGTTTGACTCTCACCCCATTCTGTAGAAAATTTCCATTTGTGCCTAAGCGCGCCTATTCCCCCCCCCCCTTCTCAGGTTAGGCTGCTTTCACACTAGCATTTTTAAATTCCGGTATTGAGTTCCGTCATAGGGGCTCAATACCGGAAAAAAACGCTTCAGTTTTGTCTCCATTCATTGTCAATGGGGACAAAACTGAACTGAAGACAACGGAATGCTCCTGAAAGCATTCCGTTCCGTCTTCAGACCGGAGAACAAACCGCATGCTGCGGTTTGCTCTCCGGTCCAGGCATCCGCACCAAGACGGATCCGGAATGACTCCCAATGCAAGTCAATGGGGACGGATCCGTTTGGTGTGACACACCAGTAATCCGGATCTGTCCTCCATTGACTTGCAATGGGGGGTCATTCCGGATCCGGCTACAGAGAAACATACAGACATACATAGACATACATACATACACATACATACTCACATACTCCAGCCAGGGACGCCGGCAGCATGTCTTCACGCGCCTCCTGCGCGCAGGTATGATGTTTCCCCACTGTGCCCAGCAGAGGGCACTGTGGGGAATCGTCATCACTGCACGCAGGAGGCGCGTGAAGACGTGCTGCCGGCGTCCCGGGCTGGAGAATGTATGTATGTGTTTGTGTGTGTGTATGTATGTATGTTCTCTGTGTATGTGTCAACATGTGTGGGGCCGGAGCGCTGCTCCGGCTCCACACATGTGTCAGCGGCAGTACGGATCCGTCGGCACCCTTTAGGTGCCGGATCCGTGCTGCTGCTAGTGTGAAAGTAGCCTTATTTGGAAGACCCTTTGCAAAGAGGGTTTTCTATTTGCTGCTATTTTATACCATCCATGTAGATTACACGTTACCTGTTTGGATTACAAAATTACCTCACGTGGATTCCAGTGTTCCATTGTTTTATTATCAAGCAGCCATAAGGAGAGACTCAAACATATAACTGAGCCTTTTATGCTTGCAAATCTGAAATTGCATTAAAATGTTTGCATACTACCTTTGCTATATTTTAGCAATAATGTTTTTAGAGGTTCAGCAACGTACAAGCACTTTAGCCAATTGTGTGTATTCTTTTTCAGGTACTGCAATGTGTCCTATTATGCACTTATTGTACGGTGTTTTTAGTAAATTATGCACTTAGCTGGATAGCTAGCACCTTACTTTTCTACCTCATATGAACTACGTCTGAGGACTGTACGCCGCGGCCTATCCTCGTGCATATGACGCAATCGCGAGTCAATAGTACGCTAAGGATTCGTACGCACTTTTGTACGCTAATGCTTACGTATTGCATACTTTTAACAACGCTGACTGTATGTTCGTTGTTCCCATGTTCCCAATACAACGATTATTTTATAACGTAGATTCGACAGAATAAATTCGTATTAAGACCGAATCTTGTCAAAAATTTGTTGAACATTTGCCGAAGTGAATTTTCAATGATTCGTTCATCTGTACTCATTTATATTTGATAAATTATTGATCTCCTATATTTCCATTTTTTTTGTTAGTTGTCAGATGCCTTCACACTGCAGGTTTAACCATTTATAGAGGAAAGGTTTGCATTTTAAGAACCAGATGGCAGGACAATGCTTATCTTCATCTATCCTCTTATCATTATCTTTGTTTTATTAACCTACACAAAATCTGTAGTCAAAAATCTGTAATCAGAAAATAAAATCAGTCTAGAAAAAAGGATATGTGTCGCTATCTGGTTTTTACTGGCAGATAACATTTTTGGTGACACATTTCCTTTAAGGATAGCTATGCATCAAGAAGAAACAGGCATCCAGCAAGTTCTGCTTGCATGGAGGCAGAGAATGAGTACTTAGCTTCTCTTCTGCAGATAGTAAGGGAAATAAAGAACAGTCCTCACTTCACAGCAATCCCCTCCCTCCTTCAATAATATGCTAAGCCCTGGCGTTGCTTCTCAGTCTGGGGCTGCTGAGAGTGTGCAGTCAGAGGGAAGCTGTAGTAGTGCTTGCAGTAGAGGAGGCAGCAGCGCCCCCTGATGCCTGACCATGCGCTCTGCAAGAGGGCACCTCATGGAAAGTGAAGCTGAGCCCTGCAAGAGGTAAGGACAGTGTCGGATCTGTAGTGGAATCCACAGTCATGGAGGGTGACTTGTATCCTGCGGGCATGGTGGCCACCTCTGCTTGTACCTACCTGCTGCATTCACGCTAAACTTTGCTGGAGGAGCCTGCTGCAGAAGACTGGCACGTCCATTCACACAGTGCGGCTTGTACAGGGTTGAGTGCCTGCGCTCCTCACATTGCTCTGCTGCTTGATACTATGCGACAAGCAGAGACTTTGGATTTGCTCCACAGTCAGGGATTTCGATGTTTTAATGCGGATTTCATCGCCGAAATATTATTAAATCCCTATATTTGTAAAGCTTCCCCGCAGAAGATTGCAAAGGTGGAGCGAGCAGAGGGAGCAGATGACGGACACATTAATCCTTTCAATGCTCGGGAAGCCCCAGGAACCGCTGCTGTGTGAACCTCGTCCTGCCTGCATGTGGATGCACGAAACTAATGATGAGTAGCCTCCTGCCTCCCCCGTGATCTTCAGCCTTTTCTCCTGATGATGGTGAGGAGCAAGTGACCATGGCGATCTGTTGCTGCGATCTGGGGATCTGGCCGGGACAGGTGATCTAGTGTGTGTGACCTACTCTTGTAAGACCCCCTTCTAGGCGATCATGGTGATTACTTGAGAGGAAGTGGCAATTCCTGCTCACCCATCCTATTCCCCCCGCGCTGGAAGTCCTCCCGGATCTAAATGGAATTAGTGGAGATCGAAGCCCCTTGTGTAAGGAACAGACATGGTCCATGGGCGCAGCTTGTGTCACAGTGAGTATGCCTTCAGCTGCATGATCCCAGACATTGCTAGCCAGGCTCTCCATAGATCAGTCCATCCTGGATCTAATGGGCTGCTGCTGCTACATTGACATTCTGGAGATGTAGCACAACTGCCATATACTGCTATGTGAGGAGGGGGTGATGCTGCTGTGGTGAATGGAGGTATAACAGTGCCCTTTCCCTGTCTGCAGTGATTAGTAAATGCTGTGCACAGCAGAGTGCTCCTTAATATGATAAAGGGCTGTAGGACACTGTGATGGGTGCCTCTATCTGCAGATCTATATAGGAACCTGGGCTTCATGGACAGGACTATATTAAAATCACATGGACAGTCAGTTCCACTACATAAAAAAATCACATTTTAAGAAGGTTAATTTCCATAACTCATTAAGAACCAAGGACAGCTCCATCTGGGAGTCAATATATTAGGCTATTGATGCTGCTCTATGGTGAACAGCCAATGTTTAGGCTCTCTTTTCTTTAGATTGCCCTTTAAGTTGGAATAGGATTTGAAGTGTGACACTATAATATACCTGTTCTTATCACATCGCCATATTATACTTTTTTCCTGATAAAGCCTTGTATATTTAGCTATGTCCTATTATTCCTTGGTTGCTGTGGCCACCTCAGCGTGCCAGGAGTTTAACAGAGCACACATCACCTTATCTTCTGACTGAGCCAGTGAGACATAACGCATTGTCTGAAATATCAGACGCACTTTATATCCTTAGAGGCGGCTTGTGGGCTATAGAGCAGTCCATACCATCTGAGTATCTGCCCATACCACCTTATGTCTGCGTGCTACGTCTAGGTAAATAAACTGCAATGCTGTACAGAGGGTACAGTAGGGAAGGGGGGACTTTGAGAAATGCTTCTAAACCACAAGGTGTCTTCTTTTATTGCAGTTGTAACGAGTCTAATTATTCTGCATGTGTCTTGGGCAACCAAAAAAATAGGAGGTAAGTACAGCAAAGGGAAATAGTTTATATTCAAGTTCTTTGATGAGATGAAAAATCATATACAGTTAACGTAATGCAATTTTCTTTTTGGTTTCTTTTCAGACAAACCAACTACTCCAGAAGGACAGAAATCATTGCAGTGTGGATCCTGGACAAAGTATTCAGATGGAGGAATTTTTACCTCGCCCAATTACCCCAACAAATACCCTCCTGACAGAGAGTGCATTTATATAATAGAAGGTAACTAGCATTATAGCTCAAGACATGGCTTTGGCAATCAAGATTGGCTAAAGTTTCTCTCTGTGATTCAGATTTGTTAACAAATACCCCACCCCACGCCTGGTACCAAAACCAAGTCCAGCTTGTGAAAGGTTAATTGTAGTCATAAACTGTAAATATGACTTTTTCACAATCTAATCTTGGCTAATTGAAACGTGAAATTATGTCAGCGTTCAAGTTAATTTTCCCCAGTGTTGTCAAGTCTTCTTGTGCTTCAGTGAGAGATTAATAGATTAGTAAAGGGAGGATTTAGGAAGGAGTGTGCTATAATTTATCAAACGCTTTCAGGCTCCAATCCCTAAGGAGCGATTCACCATTTTGCATTACAGTATGTCTCTTTGTGAAAGTATTGAATATTATTTTTGTTGTTTACGATAGATTAGGGTTTTAAAGGTTTTTATGGGATGAATTCACTTGCGGTGTAGAGGCATATTAATTATGGGTAAAACAGCTTATTTCTATGTGGATGTACTGTTTTTCATACCTCTGTAGACCCAACTTTTATAGAAAATGATTTCGCCACATTTTATTTGGAAAAATGGAAAACAAAAGCAAGTGTAAGGTTTCGTCAATTATTGGATGTTTCTATCTAGGCCTCACAGAAATTCTGTTTCAGGCAGGTATTCTTTAAGAAAACTATGGTAGAGTAGAAGTATCATTATTAAAATATCATATCTAAATATCTGTGTAGACAAACATGAAAACAGTTTTTGAATATGAGCATTTCGGTCCATGTTATAGTTATAAATCAGATGGACATGTATGTAAATATCTCCCACATGCAGTAGAGCCATGACAAGTATAGAAATAATAAGGGTCAGGCAGGGTTCATAATGGAAGCAAGGTCATAAAATGGGAAATCAATGAAGGCCAGATCAGAACACAAATCAAAATCAGGCTGAAAAAGAATCCATGAAGCCTTAAACCACTGGCAAACCACTGGTAACAAGACACACACTGCACCTGTGTTATGAAAGCGAGCCTTTTGGTCCATGTTATCAACCAGATGGACACATAAATGCCTCCCATGTGCGATAGAGCTTTGATAAGTATAGAAATAGTGAGGGTCAGGCAGGGTTCATGATGGGGGCAAGGTCATAATATGGGAAATCAATGGAGGCCAGATTAGAACACAAATCAAAATCAAGCTGGGACAGATACCAAGAAGACTAAAGCCTCTACCAAACCAGTGGTAACTAGACACATACCTGTGTTAAGAAAGTGAGATTTTGGTCCATGTTATCAACCAGATGGACACATAAATACTTCTCACATGCAGAAGAGCTTTGACAAGTATAGAACTAGTGAGGGTTCATGATGAGGGGCAAAGTTATAATATGGGAAATCAGTGGAGGTGAGATCAGTACATACAGTAAATCAAAACAAGAAACAGAGTCCAAGAAGACTAAAACCTCTACCAAACCATTAGTAACAAGACACATACATATATTATGAAGGTGAGCATTTTGGTCCATGTTATTAACCAAATGGACACATAAATGACTCCCACATGAGGTAGAACTTTGATAAATGTAGAACTAGTGAGAGTCAGGCAGGATTCATGATGGGGACAAGGTCATAATATAGGAAATCAATTGAGCCCAGATCTGAAAAAAAATAAAAGTCAAGCTACAACAGAATCCAAAAAAAGACTAAACCCTCTACCAACCGACTGGTAACTAGATTCACAATTAAATCTTAGAGTCCTGTAGGCACAAAATGCTCTGTGGGATACCTCCCAGTACAAGGAAACATTCTTAATTTACAGCAACTTCTGTATGGTAGTTAAAGGGGTTGTCCAGTTTCAACAAAAAAAACTGCAATGGTGATAAAAGCCATATAATAAAAGAAACACACTTTTTCAGAAGTCACCCATATGGACAGGCCTCTTGTGTCTAATGGATGAACATAAATCCATCAAGATCAACCTATAGTATAGAAACTGCAAAAGGGTTTGTTTGGCCAAAGAAACCTTGTTAGGGAATTTTGAGTTAATAGAACACAGTCGTCCTGCAAATTTTCAGTGGAGACTGTGTAATGCGTTATTTCTTCTGCAGAAACCTTGTACTTTTCCCCCATTCAGTGTGATGAGAACCCATGATCAGCATATTAATAAGGGACCCTCATGGCAAGAAAAGATCCTTATAAGTTATGACGTAAACATCTCCGCTGTAAAATAATGAATTGTTAACTAGGGCTAGCCTTTGGTGGGTTGCTCCGAACACATCATCCACATTTGCTGAAGTGGGCACCACATAAGGCATGACACCCATTTCTTATGACTGCCACAGATTTTAATTGTAGCTTATTTATAGAGTCTTTATTAAGTATCAAAAATATGTACATGCATCTACTTTCATATAAGTACTCACCCTATGTCACAGGGGGGAGAAAAAGGTGGGGGGGAGGGGATAAGAAAGAACTATATCCAAAGCACATAACCATATCAGTCATTTCTTAGCAAATGTATACACATGTTCACTAGTTTCATAATAGGATCTCTCAAATAATATGATTCGAATCACCCAGATTTTTCAATTACGTCAATTTGGCTTTTTACAAGAAGGTCAGTTTTGAATTAACCTGGCTAGGAAAAACAACTGTAGTGTTAACTAATTATTTGGAGAACCGGGTAATTGATCTTTTTCCCCCAACAGCATAAGAATTGGATTAAGAATTGTCTTAGTGATTAATACTGATGACCTATCCTCAGGATAGGTCATCAGTATCTGAGCAGGGGAGGTCCAGCTCATGTAATCCCCTCTGATCAGCTATTTGAAGAGGGTTTTCTTGGCCAGTGACATCACGTTCATTAGTGACATAGCCAAGGTGCAGCACAAGTGAATTGGTCTGAGTGGCACTCACCAGAGCATGTTGCCTTTTCAAACATCAAATTGCTGGTGTGCTGGCTGTTAGACCCTCATCGATCAGTTTCTGATTACCTGTCCTATGGATATGCCATCAGCATTAAACACTTGGAGAACCCCTTTAAGGGGAACGGGTCTAGGTGCAGCTCAAGTAAATATGCCTATATACCTGGATTTACAGGGTTGATCCAGGTGACAGAGCCAGTTTAAGTACAGTAGCTTCTAATATCAACCCAGTATCTGTGTAACTTTTGGCATTTCCAGGTCAAGTGAATCAAGTGCACATTTGTCATTCCAGCCTAAAAATTTTGGAAATATTGGCATATATTAAGACTGTGATTCAGCATCAACTGGACAAAGCTATAGGCATAACACATAAATGTCTTTGAGACTGCTTTATGTACTTTTACCCATTCGCATACAGTATGTCACTGATTTATGAATATTTTTGCAGTTGTTATGTCAGCACTGTATGTTGGTATTTTGGAGTTTACTTAAGGATTGCGTGGCATTACCAGTTAGGAACCACTCTGTAAATTATTGTTGTAATGTGTGGCACTGTTATTTGGTCACCATACTATGACTTTGGGGAGGTGGGGAGAAAAGCTGTGCAGAGCACCTTCTAAGGTAAGGCAAGCCTTGATGCTAACATGATAAATAGTATTACCTTCTTATGAAAAATAAATTAAAATCCAGTTTAAATACCCCCCAAAGAGTCACTGGGAATATTGCATATACATCAAGCATCCTTTCTATAACTATAGAACTTTTTGATTTATCAGCCGCTTGCAAATCACAGATTAACAACTGGGTAGGAGATCATGAGGAAGCAATAAATCACACATAAGGCTTCATTAGCCCTGGACATGTGCATATGTAATGCTGGGTGCATTTGCATTCAATATGGTTGCAATTACTAATCAATGTTGCTAATAATTAGAAAAGAAAAGGCCTCTGAAATGATGGCTTCTCTCTAGGAATCATTATACAATACATATAGATTGCCACTAGATATACTGTAAGCCTTCACAGATGTATTCTTTGTTCTTCTTGACTTGGGATATCCTCTTGAAAAAATAAAAAAATAAAATTACTCAAATGCCCTACAGAGCAAACATTTTATTTTCGTACCTGACCTTCTCTGGCTATCTCCAGCCAAATGGTAAGGAAGGACATATTGGTAAACTAGTCTTATTCATAAACAGATCATGACTCAAATGTGCATAGAAGACCAAATAGAGAAGTCAATGGGCATAACAGTTTGGTGGGGTGTTCCTTTAAGTAGGTTTTTTTTTTGCTCTTGTTTTCTGGTGATTGGTTGGACATTATGTTGGAGTTTTCTGGTGATTAGTAGAACATTATGTAGGAGCTTTCTGGTGATTGGTTGGACATTATGTTGGAGTTTTCTGTTGATTAATAGAACATTATGTTAGAGCTTTCTGGTGATTAGTAGAACATTATGTTGGAGCTTTCTGGTGATTAGTAGAACATTATGTTGGCGTTTTCTGGTAATTGTCAATTGTGATTGGCAAAATGTACAGATGTAACCAAGTTAAAATTGACTCTGATAACACATATCACAGTGTTATGTTGTGACAAAAGCCATTGAAATACATTGAAAAAGTTGGTTAATCTTTTTGTGCAATTTTTTTACTTAACGTGTTAACCATCAAGTTTAGCTTGGCTGAATCTTGTATGTATCTGATAATGATTGATAGCATTAGACAGTGTATTCCTTTTGCTTTTTAAGGTGAATACATCAAAGGCCTCAGGACTAGCATTTGCCCAGAGCCCTAAAGAGGCCTTCTGCTGCAACATTGTCCTTGACAGGAAGTGAACAGGAGGGCAACTTAACAGCAGTGACAGGCCAAGTGAGCCCAGGTTTCCTAGTATATATACCCTGCTGGCTCATTTTTAGATTTGGCATTCCTGCTCTGGATGCAAATCCATAGTATTGGAAGCAGGAGCAGATTTACTAATCCTATAAAAGGAGCAAGCTTAGATAGGCTGTCTAGACCTGCTACAGATTTATCACAGTGATTATTGCAGGATGATTAATGCAGTGCAGGGAGACACTTTTGGCTTAATTTGAGACAGAATTTTGCACCAGGATTGTGGCGCAATTTTCGGAGTAAACACCATATCTTATACCACACCCTACAGATAGGCCCCACTCCATTTTTGAGAGAGTCAAATAATTACAAAAACCTTAGTTGTGTCAGTTTGCACCAGTTTTCAGACATACTAGATGCAGACACATTTGTAAATCTGGGCCACAGTGTACAGAGGTGCACATAACATCTTGATGTTGGACAGCATCAGAACCCAGTACAGTGCCTCCCAGGGCTGAGAAAAAGCCAGTAGGGTAAGTATATGGAGGGGTATGGTTTGGGATCTGATTATTTTTGGAGGTCTAGAGTCTGGTAAATTTACAAGGCTGGTTTAAAGTTTCAATGAATTTAGGTGGGTTGATTTAATTTAGAGGTCTGATCTGGGCTCTGAATTTGTATTGCTATAGAGGGTGGAGAAGAGCTGTAGAAGAGAAGTGCCAGAGATATCTGGGCAGAAAACTGCAGTCTTCATGGCTGTTTTGGCTCAATGGAGAAGACCACTTCGTGCTGCAGTTTGTGTCTGGCCGATTCCTAGCATAGTCTGCTGGGTTAGGTGGCCGGATCTACGTGCTGCAGATGTGAAACTAGCATTACCCACTTGACTGTATAACTTATTCATTGTGAGTTGTAGAAGTTAATAAACCATGCTTGCTTCATAAACCGCTTAATTTTAAAATTTTAAATTTTAATTAGGATTTTCTATAATTTAGCAAATCCTTGACATAAAAAAAATGAGATCTAACAATTACAATGTTTTTCTTGGATACCTGCCTAAGGATTGACAGGCAAACTATAGCTGTTTCTGTAAACTATGTACAATATGTAGTATACTAGTCACCAAGGTGTAAATTATCCAGTGATGTCCTTCTCAATGACCATATATGCTATGATAAAAAAGTGTATAATTCACGGCATAGAAAATGGTTAACAGTATGGTCATATATGACAGTAATAATAAAATAAAGGACTATATTCAGTATTTTATAACACAAATGTACAGTTATATTGTATGTGGTGCAATTGTATCTTCCTCTGTCTGTAGCTCTCTGTCCCATATGTAATAGAAAGTAGAGGGTGTAGGGGTGACATCTCATGTTTACTGTACAATAAATCCTGACAGTCTACTGTTTGATTCGCTTTTTAGTGAAATTCCATTGCTGTGAAAAATCATTTGTCCCTTGCATGATTTCTTCTATTTTAGCTAATTTATCACATATAAATGTTTCCAATCATCCTACTAACTAAAAGGGGTTGTCCGGGTACAGAGCTGAACCTGGACATATCGCCATCTTCACCCAGGCAGCCTCTCTGAGATGAGCATCGGAGCATTTCATTCTCTGATGCTGTCCCTTGCCCTTCACTGAATTTTAGTTAACATCTTCTTTGCAGAATTGTTTGAATTCTGCTACATTGATGTTTTTTTCCAGACTTTGACTTGGCCACACCAAAACCTTAATTTTGTTTTTATTGAGCCATTCAGAGGTGGACTTGCTTATGTGCTTCGAATCATTATCCTCCTGCATAAACAAATGCACTTGAGATTTACAGCACAATCTGAGGGCAAACATTATTATTCAGGATTTTCTGAGAGCAAAATCTATTGTTCCATCAATTATAACAAGTTGTCAAGGTCCTGTAGTAGCAAAGTAGTCAAAGACCATAACACTACCACCATAACATTGGACTGTTAGAATGAATTGTTATGGTGGAATGCAGTTACCTTTATACCAGATGTAATGGAAGTCATGTCTTCCAGAAAGTTCTACCATTGACTCATCAGTCATGAGACAGAATAATATCCCAGATGTCTTCGGAGTCACCTACCGTAGATGTTTGAATGACATTTTTGCCCAGCTTTTCTTGTTGTATTCATCAACCTTAACTTAGGCAGGTAAATATCAAAGTTCTTTAGATGTTAATCTGGGTTCTTTCCTGACCTCCTGGATAAGTCATCTGTGCAAACCTGGTGTAAGTTTGGGAGGGCGGCCACTCCTTGGAACGTTCACCATTCCAAGTTTTCTCCTCCCTCTGTTGACATTCTAGCTCTTTCCCAACAGGTTCTACGTAAGTGATGTTTAGTTTCAATAGGTCTGGCAGTAATGATGCCTAGGTGCTGCTTTTGAAATTTAACTCAATTGTAAAATGAATTTGGTTAACTGGTTGTAGTATATATAGTACCTAAGGGGGCAAATGCTTTTTCACAGCTCTGATGATCTTACAATTAAAGTGATTGCCCCAAGTGGACTGTCCCTCCATTCCAGTGATGCGGTTCCAGTACCCATTGTTTCTGGTACCCATGGGACTGGACGTTATAACTCCTAATCTGCTGGAATATGTACTGTATGTACTGTATACTGGGAAGAAAGAATGTTGAAACGGTCCATAATGATTGAAGATTAAGAGTAAGTATGACATGTTAGGACTTGACATCAAAGAATGAAGACTGAGATGATAGCTAATCAATGTTTGTGATTTGTACAGAAATGCATAGATTAAATATTGGTGAATTAGTTGAACTTGTTGGTCACTTGGATGTAGGATTCAACCTGTCACGTTTAACATGGTGTCTGAGCTGGAGGTAGTATGTTATAGAGCTGGAGGGGCTGAGCAGATTGAGAAATAGTTTTATGGGAAAAGATTCAGTAAAACTTGTATTTTTTTTCCTTCCCTCTAAGACCATGCATACAGAGATAGCTGTCAATCACTGATAGGACTGCATCCTTGACTTCAAAGCCCAAAATGAGCCAGAATTTAAAAGAACGATATACAAGTTATGCTGAACTTTTGCCCACAAAACTGTATATTAATCTGCTCAGCCTTTTCTGCTCTATAACATGCTGCTGCAGATTAACTAGCATTTTCATGGTGACAGGTTCCCTTTAAAGGAAATGTATCACCAAGAATTTCATCTGCCAGTTAAAACCAGATAGTAACACATATCCTTTTTTCTAGTCTGTTTTTTTCTGATTGCAGATTTATTTATTCTAGTTCCTCAACATGATTATGGGGGCAGCCATCTTTCTTGAGCTGTTCTTAAATGGGTTATCCGGGTTCAGAGCTGAACCTGGGCACAACCCCTTCTTCATTCAGGCAACACCTCTGAGTTGAGCATCAGAGCATTTCATGCTTTTTCAGTGTTCCATAGAGACTTTTTCAGCAGATCCAGTGACATGACCCTGTCTCATCATGGGAATGCTAGGCTGAGGCTTCTGCCTGCCAGTGAGCCTGTTGATGTTTTAAAGGCTAGGGCAGTGCTAAAGCCCGCCCATTAGTGCCAGGTTTATTACTGGGAACACTGCTAGGTGGAAACCTCTGCCTAGCAGTGTAAAAATATAAATAAAACAGCCTTTTCATTGCGCGATGCAGTGCAGGACAAGAGGAGCACCCGGGCATGAAATCTCCACTCAGAGGGGCTGCTTGGCTGAAGAAGGGGATATGTCCGGGTTCAGCTCTGAACCCGGACAACCCCTTTAACAGCATTTAGAAAGCATTAACTAAATAGCTTTATGGCAATCACATGGGACATAGACACAATGGTCTGGAGGAAACCTCATTACCTTCTATGAGAGAGTTTTCTAGGCTTGCTCTGTGACCTGTGCAGAAGTCAATGTAAAAGGAATAGATAAGCTTTCAAAATCACCTATTGTGAATGGAGGATTCTGTCTTATCTATACACAGAGGTGATATACTTACAGGCAGGATTAGAATGACAGATAAGCAGGTAACTGCAGTAAAGTGAACCGTACAGAACAGCAAAAACTGCAGGATTTCATGTTTTTTTGTTTAAATATAGATATTGACATGGAAAATTTAAAATAACATCATCAAAATATCTTTGAGAATATGTTAAACATAAAAATGTGATTTAAACAATTGGTCATTTTCTGATTACCCATTCCTTTTAAGGTTTTTTAGAACTGATTCGGAGTTTAGGAGACCAGGAGTCGATCAGAAATTGACTGCCTTCTCTATATGACTGTATCTACATAATCTGCCAGTAATTAAATAGTACCACCCACTAAACTCCTAAGCATAGAAAAAGCAGGGATTTAATTGAGTAAAATACAAGTTATGCTGGTTTCTCCCATTACATTATATATCAATCTACTCAGCTCCTTCTGTTCTGTAACATGTTGCCTGCAGATCGGACAGCACAATCAGCATGACAGATTCCCTTCAAAGTATAACTCCTACAAAACCATTAAACAGCTGCTATTTTAACTTTCAGTAAACTGGTATGTGTTCCCTTTTGTATAGTCTTATTTCATTATTCATCGGTATGCACAAGTTGTTGTTACTGGCCCTGATCACATTACTGTGAAGCACTTTGGAATGGTACTAAGAATATTTTCAATAATCATAATTTTCATATCAGTCATGGACTTTGCTTTCTTATATAAATGATTTAGTCTGTTTAAGTATTATATTGACACTTAAGAAAGAGCAGTGTCAGTGAAGCAGAATAACTAGAATTTCATTTATGACACCATCAAACAGTTTGTTCAGATAGGCAGAGAGTTTTGGTCAATTGATATGAATAAGGATTACACAAGTCCATGGAGAATATGTGAATTTTGACATAAAATAATCAATAAGGCAGATAAGAGGTGAGAAAAATATTATATGATGCAATAAACATACACAATATGGACAAAAGTAGTGACACACCTCTTAATTATTGAATTCTGGTTTTATTAAGTCCCATTGCCACAGGTGTATAAAATCCAGTACCTATGCAGTACATGCAGTCTGCCTTTACAAACATTTCTGAAAAAATGGTTCGTTCTAAAGAGCTCACTGATTTCCAGCATGATACTGTAATAGGATCATCTGTCAGTGAAATTATTGCAAAATGAAGGGTTTAGCAACCATAGCAACAAGTGACAGACCAGGTAAAGTTACAGAAAGGGGTCGCCAAGTGCGGAGGTGCAGAACGCATAAAAGTCGCCAACGCTCTGTTGTCTCTGTAACTGTAGATATTCAAACCTCCTCTTAATTAACTTTAGCACAAAAATGTGCTGGGAGCTTCATACCATGGCTGGTTTCCATGGCTGACCAGCTGCATGCAAGTCTTACGTCACCATGCACAATGCCAAAAGTTTGATGGAGTGGTGTAAAGCACATCACCACTAGACTAGACTAGTGGAAATGTGTTCTATGGAATGACAAATCACACTTCTCTATCTGGCAGTCTGATGGATGAGTGAGTTTGGTAAATATCTGGAGAACGTTACCTCCCTGAATGCATTGTGCCAAGTTCAGTGGAGGAGGTATAATTGTATGGGGTTGTTCTTCAGAGGTTGGCTGAGGCCCCTTAGTTCCAGTGAAGGGAAATCATAATGATTCAGAATACCAAGACATTTTGGACTATTGTATGCTTCCTGTTTTGTGGGAACAGCTTGAGGAATACCTTTTTATGTTACAACATGACTTTGCACCAGTGAAGAAGGCAAGGTCCGTAATGACATGGTTGGGTGAGTTTGGTGTTGAAGAACTTGACTGACAGCACATATCCCTGACCTTGACTCATTTAAACAACTTTGGGATGAACTAGAACATAGATTGTGAGCCAGGACCTCTTATGCAACATCACTGCTTGACCTCTTCTGATTAAATGGGCAAAATCTCCCACAAAAACACTACAAAAGCTTGTAGAAAACCCTCCTAGAAGAGTGGAAGCTGGTTTAGCTGCAAAGGGACTACTTCCATATCAATGCCTATGGAGTTCTAGTGGGATGTCAGTCCTGTAGGTAGAATGTGTAGGTGTCCCAATACTTTTGTCCATATACTGTATTTCCATTTGTATATTTTGAGCAGGTTCTTTTGGACGTGTTTCTAATGAGCACATTTCTGCATTTTGGTATTTAGTAAATTACCAGGTTGAAGGGTTCACTCTTAAAGCGGCAAGTCTACTATAACATTGATTACATATTGACATGTGTAATTTCTTTATTATCTAACGTTACAATCTTGAATATACAACTGAAGTTCTACTGTATTCAGAATTCCTTTGGAAAGATTTATCCACTCATACATTTTCCTGTTAGCATTCATACACAGTGCAGTGAATAGATGTGTATGTGAGATTGTGAAAATGAATAATGTTTTATCTTAATACAACAAATCCCTTTGAGGAGCTGGAATCTCACCAGGAAACTATCACTACATGTGTATAATTGATGCTTTTACAATGCTCAGAATGTTTTTGTCTGGGGCTATAACAGTTATGTACTTTAGTTGCTCACATATGTAGAAGCAAGTTTTGCCACATAAACATGAATTGACAACAGCACTGATATCAGCCACACTTCCCGTACCAACTTCATGTGCCATAAAAATGCAGTCCCCTCAAAAAAATGTCCCACACAGTAGTTTACCTGGAAAGGTAGCACTTCAGTACAAAGGATGGGGGAGGGTCAGAGCAACAGCTGAGTCACTGGTGAGACAAGAATGGTTTTCAGACTACCTCTCACTGATGAGGTTATCACTACATCCAGGCATAAAGGAAAGGTGGCCACTTTGAAAGATGTGGCCTCTAGTTATGTGAGAGCCACTCATATGACATTGCTTTATTCTCTGATAATCAGTGCACAAAGCGACCTGGTTGTGGGGAGAGTGATTGAGTATGTGTGACCACCTGAGTTCTGGTATAGTGTTTCTTGAGCTCGGTGACCTGCCCTGCCTGTGCAACTTTGATTTTGTTGGATCATTGCACATTCTGTCTCTCTCTGGATTCTGTAATATCTATTCCATGGATTCTGTGCATGTCTCAATTCAATTCTAGTTCTGTTTGCCAGTGGATTCCAAGTTCTATTTGTCTGATCTGTCTTGCAAAGTTTCTTTATTTGGACCTGTTTTGTCTGTCTCTGTCTGAACTGTGTTTTAGAGTTCTGTGCCTAGTATGTCTTGCTCAGATCTGCAAATGTACTTGTATCTGCTATGTATGAATGGGTTCCTGAAATATGTGTGTCTGGGTTCCTGAAGTCTAGAAGTCCATATGTCCTTGTTCCTGAAGTCCGTATTTCTGGGTTCCTGTTGTACTTATGACTGGGTTCCTGCAGTCTGTCCATTTGCCGGTGCTCTGTGTTTTGGCCCTTTCCTATATTTTGCCTATATTTTGCACTTCTGGTGCCTTACACTGGTTATTCTTAACCATTATGTCAGCTGCCAACTACACTGGGACTATTCCAAGAGGTGGTGCCCAGTGACTCCCCTGCAACAAAGGCCAGTTCCCTGTATAAGAGTTTAGGGTATTAACCAGGGGATTGCCAGGATTCCACGCATAGGTCTAGCTCAACACCAACTGGTTAGTAAATGGCAAATATTTTAAATTTTTTTTCAATGAATATGACATACGATGATGAGACAACCTCCTTAATTATAAAATATATTTCAATATTATAAAGTTATGCTTCAAAATTATATACTGTACATTTAGATATTACAAATATATTATGTGACTTTCAACAAAGTTGGAGACTATAATTTATTCTTTGTTATTTTTCATAGGACTGAACTATACATTATGTATAAGACTTTTTTTAGATTGTAGCATTAAGCAGCAGCGTTAGCATTCCTCATGTAATAACAGTTCTGGAGCATCTATTCTTATGACTCTATGTTGTGCAATTCCTTTATTATTTCTACTAGAAGTCATGAATGAATTGCTATTTGCCTTCAGTAAGGGTACAGAGGGGTGGTAACCAGTTGGGGGTGTGTACCTGCACAGACTCTCTCTATCCAATCAGTCCTGCCATTGTCAGACTGTCTAGGACACGCCTTTAACTGATTAACACCCCTCTGTACCTTTATTGCAGACTTCCAGCAATTCATTCATAACTTGAAAATAAAGGAATGGCGCAACATAAAGCCATAAGAATAGATGCTCCAGAAGTATTACATGCAGAATGCATGTAACTATTAAAACAGGCATGTCAGGAGTGGTGACAGGTCCTCTTTAAAAGACTTTTCCTACTAACATCATCTATCCACTATCGAGAGGGGTCCAACTTCTGGGGTCCCTAATAATCACAAAAACAGAGGTGCCAGAGTTACCTATGTTAATGGAGTTGTGGGGCACATTTGTGACCACCGCTCCATTCACCTCTATGGGACTGGCAAGAACATCGCTTGGCACTATCTCAAGCAGCCCCAGTGTTATTTCTGGCAGTGTCTGTGCTGCTACAACATACTTTTTCTGTTGTTGAAAGTGTTACACAAAGTTTTTTTCTGCTAGTCCAACTGTTGTCACAAACTGAAATAAGATAACAATATCCACTGGTGGACTTTCAGTCTAGGGGTCTTTGACGGAGTCAGAATTCTCATGTCAAGTCAGTTTACGTTTAACCCTTTGCTGATAACCTTAAATGGTACCTACATTTTTGTGAAATCTTTGACACTTTTGATTGGTGATGGTCCAAGTGCTTAGATTGATCACTAAAACAAAAGGGCAGATGCAATTCTCTGAATGATGTGTACCTTTGGCTTTCATCAGCTCTCCTCTGAGAGTCAAATGTGTGGTGTGTGGAACCACAGAAAGTACATGGGGTCCGTACACCACACACTTGGGATGCAGAGGAGAGCTGAGCAGAGACGATGGAAGCCAGAATGGCACAGCACGGCACACAGAGGAACTCCTCTGCCCCTTCATTGTAGCAATTTTATGGTGTCTTAGCACTTATACTCCTGCCCATCAAAGCTTTTGATATGTCACTATGAGATGACTAAAGTTTCCCAAAAGTTTAGGTACCCTTTAATTTGAAATACAAGGGAACCTAAGGATAATTTATGACTTTTTTATGAAGGCTTGTCATTCCATTTGATTTGGAGATCATTTATATAAATAGGTACAAATATCCATCGGGCTCTTTGTGTCCAGGCAGGGATCTGTCTTATTCATTGTAATATTCTCATCTTTATGCACTTTAGACCATGTATACTTTTTATGTCTGCACACTAGGTCTGGTTTTTGTTCATCTTTGTATCCACATGGTGGTTACTTGGAAATGTATTTGGATAACTCACCATGTAGGAATACTGTTTTCACATCAAAATGTTTCCCCTGCATCTTCTTTCTGGCTGCTACTGTGAAAAACTCTTGACTGTATTATGTTTCGCTACTGGAGAAAATATATTGCTTTCTGTCTGTCAACTGTGCCATCTTTATTGCATTTAACTTTAAAAGTCCATTGTTGGTAGAGCCACATGTGCAGGAGTGGATCATAAAATGTGAAAACATGCTTTATACGGCTTTACAAAGTTCCCTACTATTCTCTTTTGGATTTTGCAGTGTTTTTCTTTTGGATTTTACTTTACAACCAAAGGCTCATATGTGTTTTACATTTGGCTTCTCATTGTGCCGTAGTTCATATGGAGTTTGCTCCACCATTCTGGAGAAGAGTCTGCTTTGTATAAACGTAGCTGTCTTTGCAGCTTCACTTCAGTATTTTTCAGGTACTGTAGTCCAGAATCCATTTGATCATTATATTCAGAGTTCTGTTCTTCTTTTCAACTACCTCACTGGTGTGTATTGGACAGTTCTTTGATGCTCTATCCCATGTTGTTTTAAGTAGTCTTCTATTAGGCGCCCAGTGAATTTGCCTCCATTCCAATGTAATAGTATGAGAGTCTTCCTCTTAAAATTTTGCTTGTCTTTGTTACATACAGTAGTCTCGAGCCTTTTAGGTTATCCAGAACTTTACATTTGTTTTTCGTTAGGTACCGTAAGTGAACTTACTTCTTGAATGGTCATCTATAAAGGTTGCTATGTATCTATCGCCTGGTGTAGGCAGTGTCATGGGACCAAGCTCATCTGTATATATTATGTCAAGTGGTCATGAAGCTATGGTCTGACTTATTTTAGGAATTGTTGCCCTTGTAGATTGTAGATTAAATGTAACATTGACATCTACAGTAATTCTAATATCTAATTGGACAAGTGGACACTATGAGATCCTTTGTCAGGTTCCACTTTTAGGACCTCAATGTCTATGCTATGTGTGCAGAGCCTTACCTTTTCACCATGTGTGCAGAGTCTCACAGTCGTTTTGAATCCGATTCTAACAAATTGGCATGCAGATTTGATTCAAGTATGATTAACTTGAATTAAAAGTGCTCAGATTGCTCTGTAAAGTTGTGTATGATGGTCTCTGAAGTCTCCTAGGACTTTTTCAAGCCAACACCAAGACAGCATTAGTCATGTCAAAGTGACATATGTGGCAATGGGCAAATGGATGGTAGCCAGTGGTAACAAACAGCATGTTTAGAACAACGTATCACTTTTTAGTGGTCGTCTTCTGATTTTCATATCACTTTTTGGTAGCTGCCAAATACCCATTACATTATGTTTATCAATTACTTACTTCTATACCTATATGTGCATAATTATAGGTGTGGACACCTTGCACACTTAGGGCTCATTCAGATGGCTGTATGCTGTCCGCAAAAATCTGTTTTTTTTTGCAGATTAGATGCAGACCTATTCACTCGTATGGGTTCCTTTTCTTCTGTTCTATGGCTCTGCAAAACAAATAAGACATGTCCTATACTTGTCAGTGAAAATCTTGACATGGCCCTTAGACTGTGCACTGTAAGGAGGAGGGAAGAGATGTATAGCGTGCATAATATAGTGCCCAGGTTTTTTCACAACCTTGAATATATCCTGAATATACAGTAAGTTTAATTTTAAGTGTACAGATGTAGTACCAGATCCAAGCTTAACTCATCAATACAGTGACAGAACAAGATCACTACATAAATACATCCATAAATAAAGTATAACACAGAGATACATACCCAGAACTGAGCTTATAGCATAAATACTGCACCAGTACCAAGCCAAGTACATAAATGCAACACCTGAACCAATTCAAGTATGTAAATCCAGTACTAGAACCAAGCTTATGACATAAAAACAGCACCAGAACCCAAGCTCAGTATATAATACAGTCCAGAACCATTCCAATAAAATAAATACAGCACCAGAAATCTCACTACACTGAATCCAAGTTTGATCCAGCACTGGATGAAACTCAGTACATACAGCACCAAAACCAAGCTCATAATATAAATATCAGCATCAGAACTAACATAAATACAGTACCCGAACCAAGCTAATAACATACATACAGCACTATAACCATGCACAGGACAAAGATCAATTGAAAAGTCATTAAAACTTCTGTTTTTACCAAGTTTTAAAAAAATGGTAATGTATGATGGGATTTGTTTTAGAAACTAGAGTAGCACTATACATCATTGCTGCCTTAGTTCTGACCATGACTCATTTCTGCAGAGCATGCTGCAGCTTTTTGCTTTAGCAGCACATTACTACACTGTACGCTAATAGAAAATCATCTGAGTGTCACACACTGTGCTCCTGTATATTATATTGCTACATACACCATGTCTCCTAAATATAATACTGCTGCACACACCATGCCCCCTTAATATAATAATGTTACACAAACACCATGCCCTCTTAATACAATAATGCCACATACATACAATGCCCCCTAAATATAATAGTGCTACATAAATACCATGCCCCCGGAATATAATATTGCTACACACACTAGTAGTGCTACAAACACAGCATGCTCCTTAATACAATATCTCTGAATCAAACTGCCTAATGTTAATCTGTCTTAGGCTACTTTCACACTAGCGTTATGGAATTCCGGTATTGAGCTCCGTCATAGGGGCTCAATACCGGAAGAAAACGCTTCAGTTTTGTCCCCATTCATTGTCAATGGGGACAAAACTGAACTGAAGACAACAGAATGCTCCTGAAAGCATTCCGTTCAGTCTTCAGACCGGAGAGCAAACCGCAACATGTTGCGGTTTGCTCTCCGTACTAGTTATCTGCACCTAAACGGATCCGGAATGACCTCCAATGCAAGTCAATGGGGACGGATCCGTTTGGTGTGGACACACTTGTAAACGGATCCGTCCTCCATTGACTTTCAATAGAGGTTATTCCGGATCCGTTTAAAAGCTAATACAACCGGATCCGGAATTACGGATCCACAAGGTTGTATTATTCAGTACGGATCCAGCGGGTCCCTTCACCCGCCGGATCCGTACTAACGCTAGTGTGGAAGTAGCCTTAGTTGCCCATAGCAAGCAATCAGAGCTCAGCTTTCATTTTTTCAGAGCCCTGTGGAAACTGAAAGCTGAGCCCTGATTGATTGCTATGGGCAACCCGGCAGTTTGATTCGGAGATATTGGAGGCAGACTACTCTTGTAGGCCACCTTTTGAACAAGGCAGGAAAAATGCATCCCCTATGTTTCTTTCAGTGCTGCCTCTTGCAGCTCTGTGCAGAAGCCCTGTTTGCCATACTGGTTTGTTTTATAAAACTAATTGAATGCTATAGTTTATGGTGACAGCATGTGAGTGAAAATGTCTTTTTCTGATGACTTTCTGATGGACAGGAACCCTTTCCATCTGTTAGAAATATATTATGTTCCTCTCTGGCGATAATCATTATTACTATTACTATACATGTAATGAGTATCACTAGAGGAGCAGTCTGCATGTTTTATGCTAAAATATGGACAGGATAGGGGCGGTGTAAAATGTAAACTTGATGTTTGAGTCTGTATGAAAAATTTTATTGCAACATATTTGACGCTGGGATCCAGATGCTGGTAAGTCTGGTCCTGGCCTTTATAAATGGCCTAATGAAGAGCTCATCTTCTTATTCATTTTCTGGAATAAAAGAACTCCCATATTTGACAATCAGAGACCAAGTATGGTCTCTGATTGATGGAGGATTGATAACATGCATAGAAGTCCATGTTATCCCTTACCTGTGGATCATATACACTTAGACCCTCCTGTACCAGTATGTGCACCTCTTTCTTTCCCTATAGCCAGCTAGTAGGTCCCCCAGCTCCTGCTCTCCTCTTCCACTTTGGCTGAAATCATAGGCAGCTGAAGGGGGCAGCTTCAACCTGCTCTGTCTCAGACTGAACAGCACCAGAGATACGAGCTGATGATCTAACTCCTGGTTTCTAAAGGATCTGTCTCTGTTATACAATCTGAGATAGAGCTAGTGAGAATATTTAGAAATTAGTGGAACCTGGGACCATCATGAGCCAGCAAAAGAACAAGACCTGAAGTAGGTGCCCCAAGTGCTCCAGAGATAGTCAAGTACTGTGTATGAGTCAGGTAAACTGAAAAGCAGTATGGCTGACAGACAGCTGTTCCTGAAACCCTCACTAACTTGCCTAAGTGTTGTAGTCACCTCCAGTACAGTATTTATGTGCTCCTCCATATCCTTTATTTAAAATATGCTCCATTTTGTAAAGATTCCTTAGCAGAAATGTGTGTGGTTTAGGCGTGTACAGTGTTTCACTGTACGGCGGCGGCCTCAGGAAGCACACGGTGTCATAGCAACCAATGACGCCGTGCGCTCCCGTCCTCTGGGGCAGCACAGGCCGGGCTTTCACGGCCCGTATACGGCCGTGAAACACGGTCGTCTGAATGGGGCCTTACTTGTGTCCAGGAGATATGAATACCTGTAGGACATTCTCTATATTAGTGTGTTCAGCTGCGAGTAACCTGTCACAGATTTTTAGCTTTGAGCAGAAGCATTCGCACTCAGACATTGTGGGGAATGAACTGTTCAGCCTATGTTCTCACAGGCATTGTTGCTTCCATTTCACAGCACTGTATTGGATCCAGTGTAGGACAGACATGAGTATTGCCTGATGGACTTGAATTATTAAGAGTTTTGTCACATCTATCTTTTTTTCTCTGTAGAGAAAATAAAATAAAAAGAAAATAAATGTAGTGGCTCACTAGTTTTGACAATAATGTCTGGTTTGGTGCTACTAATCACTAGGCTATACCCTAGCCTTATTGTGTTCAAAAAGTGGAAATATAATCGATGTGTGATGAGCACTCGTTTCACATTTGGTGGAGAATAAGGCAGTGTGTGTGTATAGGTGTATCACTTTATAACTGTAACAATATTTGCGATATACTGTGATATGTGATACAAGCTGTGGTGTAGCAAAAATGTGTTTGCAGCAGAGTGACGTTACAAAGTGGCGTGATGGCTAGTTATACTACAAAATGACATAACATGTATAGTAGGTTATTTATAAATAACCTACTATACATGTTATGTCATTTTGTAGTATAACTAGCCATCACGCCACTTTGTAACGTCACTCTGCTGCAAACACATTTTTGCTACACCACAGCTTGTATCACATATCACAGTATATCGCAAATATTGTTACAGTTATAAAGTGATACACCTATACACACACACTGCCTTATTCTCCACCAAATGTGAAACGAGTGCTCATCACACATCGATTATCTTTTTTTCTCTCCCTCATATCTATCTATCCATCTATCCATCTATCTGTCTGTCCGTCCTTCCATCTATCTCTATCATCTTCTATTTTGTCATCTAACTAATGTATCCTGCCAGTACACCCTATACAGATTGACTGAGTTTTCTAATACACATTACACTCATCAGATGAGAGAAGAAGGGACTATTGCAATAACAGAAATTCAATTTTGTAGGTGTTTGTTGTGTTATGCTTTCATAGCCCAAGGTACTGTATAAAGTGATGCATAATGGTATTCAGTATTCTCAATTTCTAATTTACCTATTCATTCTTGACATTTTCTAAAGGTGGATATTTTGTATATGCTAATTCTAGCTGATATTATTCTGATGAAACATTGCAAAATATATATTCCGTTCTTTTCTACGTGGTAATATGAGCAGTTATAACGTCTCCATACCTAAAACATAGCCTAATAATGCAAGTTTCCAATGTGGCTCAAGAAATTGGGGTCTCAAGTAGGGGAACCCTATTTAAGATTTCTCGTGCCTGATGGGAGAATCCCATAGCAAATGTCAGTTTGAAAGGCACATTTACTAATTGAGATACACATTGCAAAGGTTCTCTGGGAATTAAGAAAATAAAGTTATTGAAAATACTTAAAGGGAACCTGTCATCTCCAAAACACCCCCTGAACTAGAGTAAGTGTTGTATAGTGTAAGTGATGCTGAATCCGAATATGTAATTTTTATCTTCATACTCCCTTCCATTCTGATGTTGTGCTCCCACAAACCTGCAGTAAAATGCGCTCACTGGACTCCAGTGCTCACTCACATAATGGAGAGGACTCAAAGAAGAGTCCTCTCAATGCATTTTACTGCTGGTTTGTGGGAGCACAGCGTCAGAATAGAAGTGAGTATGAAGATAAAACTTACACATTCAGATTCAGCATCACTTACACTATACACCGCTTACTCTAGTTCAGGGGGTGCTTCGGAGATGACAGGTTCCCTTTAAATATTACTTTATTATAAATACATTTTGTTTGGGGAGCAATCATCAGGGGAAATAAAATGGTCCCCCGTCTCCTATTAGCATACACAAAACCTGTCCTAATAACACAGCAGGACAAGTTACTTCACATCACTGAGATAAAGAGCTGCCTCATCCTTTCTGCTCTACTTGTCAGGGATTATGATCCTGAGTACAGATGATAAGATCTTCAGCTGAATCTGTGTAGTAATGGAGTTCATGAAGTGCACAGAGGAAGGGGACGATGTGGCTAATGAGCATCACTTGTATGCAGTCTCCATTACCCCAGCCCCACATTACCACAGTCTGTCCTGTCCATCCTTGCTGTACTTCATGTCTCCTCATAAACTCCATTCCTACAGAGATTCAGCTGAAGATTTTATCAGCTCTATTCAGGATCATAATTTCTGACAAACAGAGCAGAGAGAAGAATGAGGTAGCTCTTTAGCTCAGTGTTATGAAGTAACTTGTTCTGCTGTGTGATTAGGACAGGTTTTGTGTGTACTAATAGGACAGTGGCCATTTTATTTCTCCTAATTATTGCTCCCTAGACAAAATTAGCCATTGTAACTAATGAAAGGTAGTTATGAATATATTTGTAATAAAGTAATATTTAACTATTTTCAATTTCTTAATTCCCTAAGAACCCCTTTAAGTTGTGTCCAGCCTTTTTTTTTCCCAGAGTCGGTCACAATTGAAATATATGTAGGGTAGTTCAGTGCAATGGTTTGGTTTCTATTGACTGATATTTTACATCTGAAATCACAGCTGATCACCAGATGGATATGAACCATCCAGTATGCAACTATGGGATCAGTTTCCCCTTTAGCATTTTCTGTATCACATCAATGAGAGTTAGATCACCAGACATATGTAAAGCGGACCTAAAAAACGAATATGTCATTAATATAACAAAATATATATGCATATAGTTGTATTATAGCTCCCTACAGCCTTCCAGCTGTATGGAGCCACAATACGGTAATTATTATTATACTACTATATAATACTTCTACCATGTCACATCTCCAGATTAGTCTGATTGCAACTCAGAGAAACACAGAGGTTTTATCTGCTGATTCCTAGGAATCCGGCATAAAAAATCATGCCAAGCTCCTATCAATGCCATATTTTGGTGGTGTTCTCCTGTAGAGGCATTCCTTCTACCCGGGAGACTATCTCCAACATATAGCACCTTACAGAGCACCACATAATGGTACAATACTTGTAAAATATACTTTTTAAGATGAAAAATGTAAAATGATGTAGTGTTTCAGATCCTATACTATTTTTTTTCAGCGTCCCCCAGACAATGCATTGAACTTCATTTTGATGAAAAGTATGCCATAGAGTCGTCTTGGGAATGTAAATTTGACCATATTGAGGTACGAGATGGACCTTTTGGCTTTTCACCAATTATTGGACGCTATTGTGGACAACAAAGCCCTCCTTTTATAAAATCAAGTGGAAGATTTTTGTGGATTAAATTTTTTGCTGATGGTGAACTAGAATCTCTTGGGTTTTCTGCACAATATAATTTTACACCAGGTGAGTTACATAAACTTTTTATGAATCATAATTTCAATATAAATTTAGTATTTTAATTTTATTGCCACCTTGAAATAAACTGTTTATTAAAGCTTCAATGTTAAGCCATGCTTTAGGATATGTATTAAGGGTATGTGCCCACCTTTGATTGTTTACTGACTTGGTGGTGAAATCTAAGCATGTTTTTTGTAATTCCAATTGCAGCCAGATGTTAGCGGAATTTGCACTGGCCCCATTGACTATAATGGGGTCCACCAAATATTCTTCCACAACCAAGCAAATATTCTGGGATTCGGACAGGCAAAAATCACTGCACGTAATGGTTTTTGTCCGGCCAATGCCAGGCATTCCGTGCCGGAATAGCCTGCCAGAAAGCACAGTCGCACATGTGAAAGAATCCTTAGGCTGGGTTCACATCATGTTTTTGCCCTACATATTTGAAACACATTTGAAAAAAAAAACATATATGGCATCCGTTAGAGACATCCTTTTAATACATATGTTATTTGTGTATGTTAAATGTAGGACAAAAACGTGATGTGGACCCAGCCTTAATAGGGTTGTTTCTGCAGCATGTGCACAGGTTTCTACAAACCGTATTAGATTCCAGCAACAAATCATTACTATCCATTTTCCACTTGGTTTCTGTTAGCATTTGTAGTATTTTGCTGTACAGTCTATTTCTGTTACAGGTTTTTTATTCTTTTTAAAAGGATTTTCCGGGAGTAAAATATCAAGGACCTATCCTCAGGACAGATCATCAAAATCAGATCACTGGGGGGTCAATGACCTATCCTCAGGATAGATCATCAATATCAGATCAGTGGGGGTCTGACACCCAGCACCCCCACAGACAAGCTGTTTGGCCTTGTCCAGTGGCGTAACTACAACTAACTGGGCCCCACAGCAAATTTTTGAATGGGGCCCCCCCAGAAACTTCCTCTCAACCCCGAACTCACATGCAACCCTCACTCTTGTGGCTAGTCAAGATTGAGCTCTCCCAGACAAGGCCTGACAGCCGCTCCATCCGCTTTCTATAGTGTCACTGTATATAATGTCATTATATAATACTGTTGAGGGGGGGCCTGACAATAAAATCTTTTAGTCTCCCTCCTGAGGGGGCCCCTTGTGGGTCTGGGCCCCAAAGCAGCTGCTTCCCCTGCTTCCCCTATTGCTACGCCCCTGGCCTTGTCAATCAAAGTGGAAAGGATGCGGTAGTTGCAGAGAGCAGAGCCTCTAGGTCTAACTGCAACGATCCTGTTGCTCCCAGAGGCTCACCTGCATATATTAACCCCTTCCCGACCAGCGGCGTACATGTACGGCGCTGTGGGAAGTGACCTCCCACGGCGCCCGCCCGATCAGTTGCGGGGGACCGGCTGTGCCCAGTAGCCGGACCCCTGCTACGTACGCCTGCATCGGTGAAAACACTGATGCAGGCGTATTAACCCTCGATGTGCCGCGGTCAGTGCTGACCGCGGCACATGCGATGCGGGCCGGAGGAAGGGGAGTCCTTCGGGTCCCCGTGCTGCTGTGACGGGGACCCGATGGCTTGGATAGCAGCCCGGTGCCTTCCTTAGGCATCGTGGCTGCTATCCCTGCATGCCTGAGCGATCCAGCCCCCTGGATCGCACAGGAAGCAGGCTGTAAGTGTATTACATTGAGTAATACACTTACAGCCAATGCATTACAATACAACAGTATTGTAATGCATTGTAAAGGGGATCAGACCCCCAAAAGTTAAATAAAGTGAAAAAGTAGAGTAAAAAAAAAAATAAAGTTTTACAAAAAAATAAAAGTTTCAAGTAAAAAAAAAAGCACACTTTTCCCAAAATAAAGTAAAAAAAATTGTAGAAAAAAAGAAAAGTATACATATTAGGTACCGCCGTGTCCGTATCGACCGACTATATAAAAATATCACATCATCCACCCCGCTAGGTGAACGCAGTAAAAAAAAACAAAAAAAAGTGACCAAAACAGCCATTTTTGGTCACCTTCCCTCACAAAAAGTGTAATAGCAGGTGATCAAAAAGGTGTATTTAACCCAAAATGGTACCAATCAAACCGTCATCTTGTCCCGCAAAAATGATACCCTACCTGAGACAATCGCCCGAAAAATAAAAAAAATATGGCTCTCAGAAAATGGCAACACAAAAAAAATATTTTATTCTGTTCAAAAATAAATCTAAAGTGTAAAACTTTCCAAAAATAAAAATGTTAGACATATTTGGTATCGCCGCGTCCGTAACAACCTGCTCTATAAACATATTACATGAGATTGCCCCCCAGGTGAATGCTGCAAAAAATAAAAAATAAAAACTATGCCAAAACAACCATTTTTTCCCTCTTGCCTCACAAAAAGTGTAATAGCAGGCGATCAAAAAGGTGTATTTAACCCAAAATGGTACCAATCAAACCATAATCTTGTCCCGCAAAAAATTAGACCCTACCTGAGACAATCGCCCGAAAAATTAAAAAAATATGGCTCTCAGAAAATGGCAACACAGAAAAATGATTTTATTCTGTTCAAAAATAAATCTAATGTGTAAAACTTTCCAAAAATAAAAATGTTAGACATATTGGGTATCGCCGTGTCCGTAACAACCTGCTCTATAAAAATATCACATGATTTGCCCCCTCAGGTGAATGTTGTAAAAAATAAAAACTATGCCAAAACAGCTATTTTTTTTCACCTTGACTCACAAAAAGTGTAATACCAAGCAATCAAAAAGTCTTATGTACCTCAAAAAAATAAAAATGAATGGCTCCCGCTAACCATCCATCAAAATCTGTTCTGCAAAATCCATATGGCACTCCTTCTGTTCTGAGTCCTGCCATGTGCCCCACAGCAGTTTGCCACCACATATGGGGTGTTGCCGTAATCAGGAGAAAATGGGGAACAACTTATGGGGTGCTTTTCTCCTGTTACCCATTGTGAAAATGAAAAATTTGGGGATAAAGCAACATTTTATTGGAATAAATGAAACTTTTCATTTTCACAGCCAATTGTTTCCAAATTCTGTAAAATGCTTAGGGGGTCAAAGTGGTCAGTACCCCCTTTAATATAATCTTTGAAGGGTGTAGTTTCCAAAATGGGGTCACTTTTTGAGGGTTTCCACTGTAGGGGTACGTCAGGGTCTCTCAATTACAAAATGGTGCCTAAAAACCATTCTAGCAAAATCTGCCTCCAAAATCCGTATGGCGCTCCTTTCCTTCTGACCACTGCCACAAACCCATAGAGACGTTTACCATAGAGACGTTTACCACCACATATGGGGTATTTCTGTAAACTGCAGAATCAGAGTAATGTAAATTGAGGTTTAGTTTGCTGTTAACCCTTGCTGTGTTGCAAGAAAAAAAATATTAACATTAATAATAATCTACCAAAAAAGTGAAATTTTACCTCCATATTCCTTTAATTCTTGTGGAAGACCTCAAGGGTTAACAAAGTTTGTAACATCAGTTTTTTATAATTTGAGGGGTGTAGTTTCTAAAATGGGGTCATTTATGGGTGGTTTCCATTACGTAAGCCCCTCAAAATCACTTTATATCTGAATTGGTGCTTAAAAAAATGGTTTTGGAAATTTTGTTGAAAATTTGAAAAATTGCTTCTAAACTTCTATGCCTTCTAATGTCCGAAAAAAGTAAAATGACATTTATAAAATGATCCCAACATAAAGTATACATATGGGGAATGTAAAATAACTTTTTTTGGAGGTATTACTATGTATTTTGAAAGTAGAAAAATTGAAATTTGCAAATTTGCAAATTTTTCAAAAATTTTGCTAAATTTGGTATTTTTTTTTATAAATAAAAATGAAATATTTTGCCACAAATTTACTACTGTCGTGAAGCACAATATGTGACAAGAAAACAATCTCAGAATGGCCTGGATAAGTAAAAGCGTTCCAAAGTTATTACCACATGAAGTGACACATGTCAGATTAGCAAAAAATGGCCTGGGCAGGAAGGTGAAAATAGGCCCGGGGTTGAAGGGGTTAAAACATAATTTTTCTCAGCAATGCGGATACATTTAAACATGGGAACAACACACATGCTTTCATCTGCCAAGGGCACATGTAACAGGTCAGCCAGCTTCATAGCTACAAATCTGTTGACAGATGCCCTTGAAACTATCATATAGATGTTGCCACCTTTATACTTTTACCTGGTCGAATCGTGCAACAAATTTAATGTCTGTATTTATGTGATAACTTTTTGATGTTTTTTTTTTTAAACAAGATATTGTTTAGCTATATTAATCAGTTTATAGTGAGAGATACAAATCTGTCAGCACATATCACAATGAAAAATTATTTACATAGCTGGCTGCAGCAGAGAACTGAACATTAGGCCAAAATAGCAAGAAATTCGTAATTGAAAAGCCCTTTTAGCCATAGCGCGTAATTTTAGAACACTGTACTAAATGGATTGGGTCCAGCACAAAAGGTATAAAGCGTGATAGTTATGCATGCTGCGAGATCAATGCTTTATAATACATGTGAATCTAGGTGATGGAGGCTTTTAAAAATCTTGCTTTTTTCACAATGAGACACAGCTAAGTAAATTCTAATGGCCTGGTATGTACTCTAGTGAATGGTGTCCTCATTTTTCTGTGTTTTGTCACATTTGAAAAAAATATAATTGTTGTCCGGCCAGGATCTCGACATGTTTGTGCACTTTAGTGTACCAGTCCGACATCCATAGTCTGGCAGTGCTGAACAGAAGAGCTGTGTTGACCCAAAAAAAAAAGACCATTTTTTTTTAAATATGATTTTGCAATATTATATCACAAGATGGTTATCTTATATGTGTATATGTGTGCAAGTGCTCTGGCTCTCCTCATTAAACATCATCCATCACAGCCCCACACTGTCCCACACTGTGGCTTTGATTGACAGTGAATATGCAGTGCTGCTGCCACGTTGTCCAACCAGAATGGATCTCCGGAATGCTAAATCGTCCGTGGAAGTTGAAAAAATGTACTAATGCCAACACTGTTGATTCAGTTGAATTCAAGAAGATATTTATTATGGATTGGAGTAGTCCCTTCTTCAGGAGTATGGGGTGTTGTTGGGCGGTGCTTACTGCTGAGAGCCAGAGCGCATAAGGATGCTCAGAGTACTTGATGGTTAATTTGCATAAATTATGAAACTACTCTTTCTTTATAATAATAAGGTGCCACAAATGTACGGCTTTTCATGTCCTCAGGTATTCCAGAATGTTATTATAGATGATGTATTTTCAGGATAAGTCATCAGTATCTGATATGCAGAGGTCCAACAAAACACACCCAGTCAACTGTTCTGTATTAGCTCCAGCGCTGGAAGTCAGCACTGGAACTACACAGATCTGTCCACTATGTCGTGGAAACACCTGATCAGTGTAGTGCCCAGCTCCCAGTGGACACAGCTATGTACTTGTGATGCCGACTTCCAGCACTGGAGCTACTGCAGAAGTCAGTGCCGGAGCTACCCAAAGAGAGCTGATAGGCAGAGCGTGGGGTGTGGTTCTCCTGACAATCAGATTGTGATGGCCTATCCTAAGAATAGACCTCCAATAATAAATTCCTGGAATATCTCTTCAAGTACTCTACCTGGTAATATTACCATACAGTGATCCCTCAATATACAATGGCCTCAGGATACAATATTTTCAACATGCAATGGTCTTTTCTGACCAATCATAAGTTGAAACTAGACTCAACATACAATGTCTCAGACTCAGTTCCAACCAATCAAGGCCACTTCTCTTCTATTAGTTGCTAGTTAGCGGCTATCCCTGACTGTTATATGTAAGGACTTGTTTTATCTGTCTTTGTCATCTGCTTATTTTTCTTAAATCTTCATTTTCTTTTATTTTGGATGACATTTTGGGGCCTTGGAACTGATTACTCAACTTACAATGGATTCACCATACAATGGTCGTCCTGAAACCAATTAATATTGTATCTTGAGGGACCACTGTACTAATATCAAAGAAACTCCCTTTCACCAAAGCTGAGCTAAGGCAAGGGTGGACACATCTCTATATTATATATCCTTCATTTGTATGCCTCGGTTAAATGATTATATACAGTATATACACTACAGTTACTGTTGTGAATAGGGTGTTGATAGAGACTGCTAAATGATAACACTAATTTGGGGAAATCACTTATCTAGAAGAAGAATTCCACTCCAGGAATTAATATTGGTCTGTATATCTGTTATGAAGACATACAGTTAAGTGCATGAAACTTACCTTCATGCTGTAGAATTGGTTTTGTGTGCTTGTTCACTGGTGCTTAGATGTTTACATTGAGTTGGATGGATTTCACTATGGAATTGATTTTTGCGAGAAAGCTTGTAAAATGCTGTGTGGTTTAGAAAGTGAATGTTGAAAAGAAATACATTGGGGCATATATAAAGATATGTGACATAATTGAAAATGAAATTTAATGGGTTTGGCGGCCTGGGACAATAACTAAACCAGTATTTCTTTTATGACAGACCTGAGAAAAGACACTTATGAACAGTTATGAATAGTCTGCGAGATTGATGTTTTTTTTTTCATTTATCTGTCAAAGAGCTTTAAATGGTTATATAATGTAGTTTTTCAATCTGTTCCAGTCTACCAGTGAAAAAAATGAACATCTACTATAAGGTCACCAGCTTGTCCAATACACTGATATTACATACAACCGAAGCAGTTACTAGGGGGTTCATGACCCACATGGTTCTCCTTACCAAGTCTTGGGAGCACCTACTCAAGGAGACCCCAGGGTGCAAAGGCACTACAATGACTTACAATGCTTTCAATGATACAATGATTACAATGCTTTCCTATGAGTCACATGCTTATCTCTTGGTCAGAGTGAACACTGACTATAAAGAGACTATCTCTCGCTCTAGATGACATACCCTTTCCTGTATTTTACAAATTTCCCATTGATTTGAATTGGAAAAGGGAAATGTTTGTTACAATGGGCATAGGTGTCACTTCACTCACCCTGTGTCTGGCACAGTTCCAGTCCTCCGGCACAGGTCCCGGGTGCCGGTTTCCTGTGTGCGTATTAAGGATATTATTCATTGAACCTCACTTCACCCTGCAATACTGCAAGGATTAATTTCCCTTTTACTCTGTGTAGCTGCTTGATTGATGTGCTAATCAGCTCTGGTATATATCTTGTGCTGTTTGCCCCACCCTTTTCCTGAACAATAGGTTTCACTAGCTTACTAAATACTACAAAAGTACTTGTCTTCCTGTCTACCAACCTCTACTTGATTCGCGGATTTTTACTCTCTGCTGCCTGACTTGACCCATACCTTAACTGTACTGACTCTCTGCTGCTTGCCCTGACCTCAGCCTGTACTGACGAGTTGTACCTGATCCGTCAGTGCCTTATACTGGTGTCTCTGACCCCAGTGGGTCAGCAGCCAACAATGCAGAGACCACTGCAATACATACTGACCTGTTTTGTTCTCTGCAGCAAAGACTAGATCCTTGTATTGGGGTTAAGGGTGAAAATCAGGGAGCTGCTAGGATAACGTTCTTAGGTTTAGCCTGAGGCCAAAACCATTGGTCGGCACGGTGGTTCCACAACCACTTTCCGTAACAGTTTAATTTCTCCTTTGGTGGCACTGCATTAAATTGAACACTTACTACCTCGTTTCTCTATGCAGCTGGTGGTCACAGCAGGGGGACACTTTGTGAACTGCTCTACTCTAACAAGTGGAGAACCCTTTTGAGTAACTGCTCTCCTTTATGAGAACATTGGATATAACTGCCCACATCTCTGGTTTCTGTAGCTGTATGAGTAGGACTTTGGTATGCATCCGATTCTATGTGTTTTCTTATCTCTGCCTACTGATATCAGTTTTCTGTCAAATCTCCATGGTGATGAATCTACCTTCACTTGCAGCAGATAGAGTACTTACCTTCCGTGGTTTTATTATGACAGTAGTTTAAAGCAAAGTAATTATATAACTACTTTTAACCTTCTCATACTGTTAGTCAGTAACCCACCATGGCTTCACAGCAAGGAAAGGTCACCTGGTGTATGCAAAGATTAACTGCAAGGGAGGTAAAGGAGCAGGATATACTCTGCATATATTGTTTGGACTGTTAGTTGCTACAGTAGTATTGTGACGCCAATAGTCTGTCCCGCAGAGTGGCAGACTACCAGAGTTACCGTATCTGGCATAGCTGGATCCCCCATTCAGTATAATGTGATTGGCAGGGAACGGGTGGGTTTCCGGCATAAATGCTGGCTTTCTTCCAGAAAAATGCCACTGCAGAAAGTTGTTGGATCCCATTATAGTGAATTGAGATCCAGCGGCGCCTTACGATGTATGGCTATGCGAGATACCATACCCTATCTCGCATAGCCATACATCATCAGGCGCCGCTGGATCTGTTCCTCTGCTGGAACAAACAGAGTTACAAAAAGGAGATTTGAATGAACCCTAAGATATCTAAAGTGTGGAGTTTCAGTAAAGATAGAGTCAACCACAAGGCTCTAAAGGATCTTGTATGCAAGGTGATGATTGGTTTCTTCGCAGAAATGTTTGCTCATCTGATCATTATCATATGTAAACATCCCGATCAGCCAAAAAACAAGCAAATGGGATCTTCTATGCTGAGATAGTTGTTTGTTGGGAATACATTAGCAGGGAATGAATGATCATTCATGTGACCAATCATTCAGACAATCATCTGCCCATTCAAAGGGTGTTTACATCTTGTGTGCGAACATCTTGCTCTATCGTCCATCGGCACTCATTAGAAGCAGAAGTTTGCCCAAATAAAAAAATGCATAGTCTACAGCACTGAAACGGACACCTTACAAGGAGAAACATTTTGTTTAGGCCTTCTTCACACGGTGATATGTTGTAGTGTTTTAAAATGTCTGTTAAAATGGCAGCAGTTTGAATCATTTTTAGTGATATTGTTTTAATTCCTGTTTTACTGTTCATGTTTTACTAGGTGTTTTTGCAGTTCTATAGTGAAATGTGTTCAGAAAAAGTGTAAAAAATGCTGTATTCAAAGCATGCTGTGTTAAATGCCTCTGTCTACCAAATTATTACTAAAATGCCACATGCAAAACACCATGTACAGTATGCAGACATTTTTCATACTATACCATCGACTTGGCTATCTCTCGAACTCCCATAGAAATGAATAGAGCGGCAGCATGCATGTGGGACAGACTGCGCCGTTCTTTTCAGGAGAGCTGCAGGAGGTCAGGGGCCCTCGGTCTCGTGATCAATTGGGGTCCCAGCAGTAGGACTCCCACCGATCTGATAGTTATTCCCTATCCTGTGAAATATCCCTTAAAGGCCTCTTTCACATGAGCGATACAGATTGTGTCAGCATCAGAAAAACTGATGGTTTTGCATCAGCTTGATCATTTTTTTCTGCAATTGCATTCAGTGTTTCAGTTTTTTCCATCTGGATTGCATACATTTTTCACGTGCGTGAAGAAAAACTGAGGAGGAACAATCTACTTCTATATCTCCTATCACCCATCCGTTAAAAACGTATTGCATCTGGATGCCTTCCATTTCCCATGCAAGCCCCTTTCACTTGTACGCACAATATAGAACATGCTGGGATTTTTCTAGAAAGCAAAGATGATGCGTGAGAAACTGTCAAATCCGGACGGAAAACTCTCTCATGTGAAAGAGCCCTTAATGTTTCTGTCCTCTCTCTGGAGTTGCTATCCATCTTTGACTCATGTCTCTGTGCAAGTGGCCCTTAGTAGTTTTTTGTCGAAAGGTAAACTAGGAGTTGCTAATATATATTAATGCCAAATATTTATTAAACAGATTTTAAAGAAGTTGTGTAAGATGATAACTGGGACAGCAGCAGTAAATATCATAAAAAAACAAAAGCAAAAAAGTCATGCTCACGCCATTTCTCTCCCGCCGCATGAAAAATCCATGAACTCATATATCATCATTACTAAAGTGTAGCCGAAAATAAAATTGCAACCGTTTTTTGGATTCAGCTTCACTTCTTGTGAACTCAGCAATAGTCATACCCCATTTTCAAGCACTTCTCTCTTCTCAGTTTAGGGTCTCTTCCTGGGGCTGCTCGGAGGTTCAGCAGACAGCTGACCATGGAAAGCTGAGTCAAAGTGCACAGACTTGGCTTGACTGTCTGCTGCTATATGGGTTACAGGAGACATATCAGCATATACAGATTATTTATCCATGTTATAGGTACTGTAGTCATTTATTCATGGTACAAGCATCACTGACCCTGTATTGATGAAGCACTGTTTCATTGCTGAGAACACAGCGCTTCATCATAGAATAGAGACTTAGCGATCCTAAGATCCTGTGCTTTCCCAGCTGTGTCTGTTCTCCACGATGTAGCGCTGATCTCTCTGAATGCATGGTTATTACCTAGGAGAGCTCAGTGCTACATTGTGGGGAACAGACACCGCTGGGCAAGTACAGGATCTTAGGATTCTATGATGAAGTGCTGTGCACTTCATCAACAAAAGTTCAGCGATACTAGTTACATGGATAAATAACTTTATTTATGCTGATATATCTCCCATAAACCATTTAGCCAGGTTTTCCAGTTTTTGTAAAGGGCTCAGGATGGTCTAAAGTAGTGAAAGAATTGATACTGACCCTGACAATCTCCTGGCACTGCTGTTCCAATACTTAATGGGTTCCAGCTGGCCTCCACTTCCTGCTTCAGGCTTGACACACAGGAAGTGGCAGCAGATGGTCACTTAGCCAGTCACAGGCTGCACCAGTAACCTGCCTCAGCGATTGTACAAACTGTCATATCCTGTTATTTCCTGTGTGTCGAGCCCAAACCTGGATGTGGAGCATGGGCTCCAGACAGCTGAACGGCAGTAACAAGGGATCAGTGAAGGTGAGTATTCATTCCTTTGTTTATTTTTGTTTTTTTACTCCATTCTGAGCAATAAAACTGTTTCCATGCTGGACAACCCCTCTAAGCAATGTTTTATTTTTATTTTTTTTCAAGAAAGTGGAGGTATGTACATATAAGACTCACATTAGGCTGATGCTAGGCCCATCCTGATGGACCCATAATTTTTATTGTCATTTATCAAGATGCATAACTCCTGTGTGAAAAGAGGCAAAGACCTATTAGCTAGCATTGCTTCTGCTTTTCCTCCCTGTTCACTGACACTTAATAAGCACAGTATTCCTACTTAAAGTGGTTATTCAAGTTATTTTTATTGATGACCTATCCTCAGGTTAGGTCTTCAGTATCAGATCAACACCCATCAACCCCACTGATCAGCTGTAGGTGAAAGAGCAGTCCCATTGAAGTTACACCTGCTCACTGCTGCTGCAACGACGAGCAGGTAAACAATGAAGAGAAGGCAGCGATGGCACGCCATACACCTTCTCTTCAACCAGCTGATCGTGGGGGTGGCGGGTATCGGACACCCTCCGATCTGATATTGATGAACTATCCTCAGGAAAGAACTTGGACATCCCATTTAATGCCTGCACATGGAATATAAAATGACAAGCCATATTTTTTCTGATTTCTTTATTTTATAATATGATTTCAAATGATAAAGTGTTCCTAAGTGCCCGTCAATCTCGAAGACTCTGGTAATTAAATGGATTTATCACCAAAATGGTCTCTTAGTAACTTTCTCATTCTCCATTGTATTGGTTTTCTAAAAGAATGATATTTCTGTTGTGGAGAAGATGTAGAAATCTGTATCTAAAGAATATATAGATATATTATGCTTCTGCTGTGTTGGAAACTCTAACGGTAACATTTTACTTGACTTTAAGGAAAATATTTAGTTTTCTATCCAATTACATTGGCCTCTAGTTTCAATACCATGTGGCAGTTGTAACAAGTTAGCATCTTTTCTACCCCTAAAGGGGTTGTCTGCTTTATTTATATTGGTGGTCTATCCTCATAAAAGGTCTTCAATGTCAGATTGGCAGGGGTCTGACTCTGTTGAAGAGAAGGCTCTTCATTGCTTACCTGCTCGCCGTTGCAACCGCAGTGGTGAGCAGATATAACTACACCTAAGCCGTCCCATTCACTTTAATCTGCAGCTCCTTCCTATATGCTTGAACAAGAAGGAGCCATCCAATAGCAGTGAAAGGGATGGCCTACTTATAATTACACCTGCTCAATGCTGCGGTTGCGATGGAGAGCAGCTCATCGGTGGGGGTACTGGAAGTTGGACTCCTGCCAATCCGATACTGATGACCTATCCTGAGGGTAGATGATCAATATGAATAAAGCAAAAAACCCTTTTAATCTACCTACATGGGGTGGCCCACGAAAAAGTAGCCCGCCTCCAGCGATAGTATGACAAGATGAATGACCAATTGAATACATTATTATAATACTGTTCAGACTCTGAATACAACGTTTAGCTGGTTTTGTTCCTTGGTACTTGTCGGGAAAAGTCTCTTGCTTTTCCTTAATCGACCTGTTTCCCACTTAGCCTTCCACAATCACTATTCGCTGTTCCAGGGAGAACACCATCTTTCTGACACAATAGGCCACTTTTATCAAACTGAATAATAAATCAGTCTTAGTTACCCATAGCAACCAATCAGAGCTCAGCTTTCAGTTCCTACAGGGCTCTGAAAAAAATTAAAGCTGAGCTCTGATTGGTTGCTATGGAAAACTAAGACAGATTTACTATTAGGCAGTTTGATTTGGAGATTTTGGAGGCGGGCCACTTTTTGTGGGCCACCCTTTATAAAGTTCCTCAAGTTACAAGTTACAATGGAATCAGGTTACAATATTTTCAACATACTGTGCAATGGTCTTGTCTTGGCCCCTGTAACTTGTAACCACATTCAACGTACAATGCCAAAATCTGTCCAGAACCGAGGCTTGTGTGATTTGCTGGAAGTTAGGCAATTATCATCAGCATTTCACTGGTAAGAAAAATCCTGAAGTACGTGCACTGATTGGTTGTCTATTAGCGCCTTTGTACAGTACAGTGTGGTACTTTATGTTCTGTAATGATCTTTACCTGTGCCAAGATGAACTGTTCCTATGGACAGCTCCTATCTTCAACATAATAGAATAGATTGGTAGCAGCTGTCTGTGATTTTTATACAGTATGTAAGAACTTGCTTTCTCCATAATAGTTATCTGCTTATTTTTCTTTAATCTGCAAGTTTGGGACCTTCAAAACTAATAACTAGTTTTCCATCTATGGTCTAGAGCAGGCATCCCCAAACTGCGGCCCTCCAGCTGTTGTAAAACTACAACTCCCACCATGACCTGCTGTAGGCTGATAGCTGTACGCCGTCCGGGCATGCTGGGAGTTGTAGTTTTGCAACATCTGGAGGGCCACAGTTTGGGGATACCTGGTCTAGAGTTACAGTATTTTAAACTCACAATGGTTGTCCAGGGAAAAATTTGTATTGTAACTTGTAGGAGCTCTGTACTATACTGGTATAATTTTATTCTAGAGATTTCTTAGAAAAAAAGTTTTTATTAATAAATTGTAAAAGGACTGCACCCATTTACTGACCATTAAAGCCTATGTACACCTTTAGGGACATTTTTTTTATTATTGCATTGTACTTATTTTGAGATAAAAATCATTTTTTCATTTGGTCGTTTTTAAAAATATGGAATCCTTTTTTCTGTACAGAGCTGAGATGCTGTAGTAGCAGCCTGTGGATTTTCTGTCTTTCCATCATTTGGGGAGCTGATATGCTCTTTATCTCTGCTCTCTGACATTATAAACACTTATCATGGCTCAGTTTTTATCTTACTGATAAGAATGTGGCTTAAATAATTGTTTATGATCTCTTAGTAGTTTAGAGATAAGGTTTATTAGATGACCGGCACAAAGTGAAAGTACCAGTCACATAGTTAGAAAAACAGTTAAACCTTTGTGACAGAATGGCTCAATATTTTTAATAAAGGTTAATTGAAAATATGATTTTCAGCCAAAAATTAGTAAAATGCAGTCATAAAGAAAAATTACCTCCAAAGGTGTACATAACCTTTAAGGGGGTTGGCAACTATTCTGTTACATGCACATTGTTATTGTGATGTGCATGTCTCGAAAGACAAGACTGCTGTCGACTGGGGATCTGTGCTGTCCATAGAAGAGTATAGAGAGGGGATGTGTGAGGAGGTGTGAGCTGCATGGGGAGAGAAGAGAAAAAAACAGCCAATTTAAAGGGAGCCTGTCATCTCCGAAACACCCCCTGAACTAGAGTAAGCGTTGTATAGTGTAAGTGATGCTGAATCCGAATATGTAAGTTTTATCTTCATACTCACTTCCATTCCGACGCTGTGCTCCCACAAACCTGCAGTAAAATGCACTCACTGGACTCTTCTTTGAGTCCTCTCCATTATGTGAGTGAGCACCGGAGTCCAGTGAGTGAATTTTACTGCTGGTTTGTGGGAGCACAGAGTCAGAATGATAGTGAGTATGAAGATAAAAATTACATATTTGGATCACGGGGTGTTTTGGACATGACAGGTTCCCTTTAAAGAGATAGAGACACACATAATGCCCATAGAAGTCTACGGAGAAGGGAGGAAGAATGCTGCTAGAGAAAGAAAAAGGAATTTTTCTCTGATAAGTTGTGATACATTACAAAGTTTCTTACATTCACCTGTAATATTGATTTATGCAAAGTCGATTGAAAGGACAATGGTCATTTAAGGCGCCAGTGCAAACTATATGACTATTGCTGGTAATAAAATGTTGTATTGGAACTGTGATGACTGTTATTTAGCACCAAAATTATCTTGTCATTTTATCATGATACATATTTGCACATGTGTACTCAAACGGTTGTAGTAGAGGGTTCCATGAGTTTCACATGTTACATTCTTATGCCTGCGTGCACAATTGCTTTCTCTATTTATGTCCGGACGTTTACTCTTAATTGCGAAAAATAGGATCGGGAGACAGCTCAAGGGAGAAGGAAAATAATTCTACAAACCTAGCCGGGTTTTAATCCCTTTTGGCAGGTAAGAATGAATAAAGAAATGGAGTCCCTTAGTGCACGTGTATGTAGCTTTAGTGCAGTTTTCAGTAAATGAAGGTTCTTCCTGCATTGCTGATTGTATTCTCAATGTATAGAATGAATTTGGAGGCTTTGTTTGAAATAGCATACAGTAATATGAGAGCTTAATTTACTATTTTTACCTCTAGGGAATGTGGCTTAAGTATCTGTATAACTGTTTTCATTATGTGTAGAATTCAGTATTATGCTTTAATGTCGACAAATCCTGACATGTTGATGGGTGATTTTTCTATGTTAGCAGCCTGCTTCATGTTCTCAACTTCAAGCGTAGAGAAAGTGTTTTTTAAAATGCTACCATATAACTAGGTAACAGAACATAAAGAAAATAATACCAGGACTATATGTTCTTTAAAAGGATAGATGCCATGACCTGTAAGAAAAGTATTGACCCATAATAATTACATATTAAAGATCCTAAAAATGTAAAAACTACCTTGTTAACCCCCTGAGGGTGCAGCATAGTTGGTACTTAAAGGGAGTCTGTCACCTCATTTTCACCTATATAACTAACAGCACTGCTCCACAGAAGATTGCATACACATCCCAAACATACCTGTGTGCACTTTGTGTCTGTATTACATGTCCAGAAAAACCTCAATATACATTGCTCTGATTCTGTAGTTTACAGAAATACCCCATATGTGGTGGTAAACGTCTCTATGGGTTTGTGGCAGTGGTCAGAAGGAAAGGAGCGCCATACGGATTTTGGAGGCAGATTTTGCTAGAATGGTTTTTAGGCACCATTTTGTAATTGAGAGACCCTGACGTACCCCTACAGTGGAAACCCTCAAAAAGTGACCCCATTTTGGAAACTACACCCTTCAAAGAATATATTAAGGAGTGTACTGACCATTTTGACCCCCTAAGCGTTTTACGGAATTTGGAAACACTTGGCTGTGAAAATGAAAAGTTTCATTTCTTCCAATAAAATGTTGCTTTAGCCCCAAATTTTTCATTTTCACAAGGGGTAACAGGAGAAAAGCACCCCATAAGTTGTTCCCCATTTTCTCCTGAATACGGCAACATCCCATATGTGGTGGTAAACTGCTGTGGGGGCACATGGCAGGACTGAAGGAGCGCCATATGGATTTTGCAGCACAGATTCTGATGGATTGGTTTGCGGGAGCCATTGATTTTTATTTTTTTGAGTTATTGTCTTATGTAGGGGCCCATTTTTTGCGGGATGAGGTGTCGTTTTCACTGGTACCATTTTGAGGTACATAAGACTTTTTGATCGCCTGCTATTACACTTTTTGTGAGTCAAGGTGAAAAAAATGGCTGTTTTGGCCAAGTTTTTTAAAATAATTTTTTACAGCATTCACCTGGGGGGCCATCTGATGTAATATTTTTATAGAGCAGGTTGTTACAGACGCGGGGATACCTAATATGTCTACCATTTTTATTTTTGTTAAATTTTACACATTAGATTTATTTTTGAACAGAATAAAATCTTTTTTTTGTGTTGCCATTTTCTGAGAGCCATATTTTTTTTTATTTTTCTGGCGATTGTCTTAGGTAGGGTCTCATTTTTTGCGGGACAAGATGATGGTTTAATTGGTATCATTTTGGGTTAAATACGCTTTTTTTATCGCCTGCTATTACACTTTTTGTAAGGCAAAAAAATGGCTGTTTTGGCATAGTTTTTTTAAAAAATTTTTTTTACAGCATTCACCTGGTGGACCATCTCATGTAATGTTTTTATACAGCAGGTTGTTACGGACGCGGCAATACCCAATATGTGTAACATTTTTATTTTTGGAAAGTTTTACACAGATTTATTTTTGAAAAGAATAAAATCTTTTTTTTTGTGTTGCCATTTTCTGAGAGCCATATTTTTTTTATTTTTCGGGCGATTGTCTTAGGTCGGGTCTCATTTTTTGCGGGACAAGATGACGGTTTGATTGGTACCATTTTGGGGTACATATGCTTTTTTGATCGCCTGTTATTACACTTTTTGTGAGGGAAGGTGACCAAAAAATGGCTGTTTTGGCACTGTTTTTTTTTTTTTTTTTTACTGCGTTCACCTGGCGGGGTGGATCATGTTTCATTTTTTACAATTTTTTTTTACTTTATTTTGTGAAAAGGACGCTTTTTTTAACTTGAAACTTTTTTTGTAAAACTTTATTTTTTTCACTTTTTTCACTTTCTTTTTTTACACTTTTTTTAACTTTTGGGGGTCTGATCCCCTTTACAATGCATTACAATACTTCTGTATTGTAATGCATTGGCTGTAAGTGTATTACTCAATGTAATACACTTACACCCTTCTGCCTGTGAGATCCAGGGGGCTGGATCTTACAGGCTTCTGTAGATGGCAGCCGGATGCCTAAGGAAGGCATCCGGCTGCCATCTAAGCCAACGGGTCCCCGTCACAGCAGTGCAGGGACCCGATTGACATCCCTTCCCACCGCCCACATCGCATGTGCCGCGGTCAGCACTGACTGCGGCACATGAAGGGTTAATGCACCAGCATCGGTGTTTTCAGAGTTTTAGAGTCCAGACAGGCAGGTGTTTATTTTGATGTTTTGGTGCGTTGATGTGGCTTTAGCCAAGTGGTTAACTTGGACACCACAAATTATGCTGCTCTGAGGAGCAAATAAAGCGCTGTTTGGACTTTTAAACCCTGGACGTTGAGAGTCTATCATAGCTGACCCCACCTCAAGTACACAATTGGATCCGTTTGATCCTTAATCTACAAAGTGTTTAACAGGTTTGGCAGTCCATGTTTTTCTTTTCACCCAGGGCAATGGAAAACTGAAATAGCGCTAGAAATACATCTACAGCATTTACTGATAATCTCTTAATAATATAAAAATGAGTTTCTGTCTGTCTGTTTGTCTGTCTGTTCTCTATGCGCGACCAAACTACTGGACCGATTTTCACCAAATTCGGCACACAGGTACATCAGGTGTCCGGGAAGGTTTTAGACCAGGTCTCATCTCTCTTGGACATACCGTTCCTGAGATATTCCCAAAATATGATCTCCATTAGCCAACATTACAACTGGGAACTTTGGTTTTAAACTCCAACTGCCATTCTCTGCAAAGGCACACACAGGGATAGCAGGTTTCCATAACAACCAGGTAATTATCAGCAGCTGAGGATCTCATCCATTTCTATTCACTGACACTGTTAAAGGTATTCCGGTTACCATAAATATAACTTATGTTTTTTTCTATTACTACAGTTCAGTAGTAATAAAAGATGTTTTCCTCCACTGCTGTCTATTGCGTGGGCTCATAAATAAGCATGGTATTGACCTTTAATTCAGGCCACCCTAAAAGAAGTACTTAAAACCCCCGCCCCAGGTCTCACTAAGCCACACCCCCGACTCCATCAGGCCACACCCCCTTTCACTCTGCAGCCAACAGAGATTGAAAAAATAAAGGTAAAAATCAACTTCTGTCAGCTGCAGGGATGGGTGGGAGGTTAACTTTCTTTCTGCAACAACACACACAAACATTAAATGAAATAGATTAAATACACCCATGCGAAGCGTCTTGCTAATCCACGCCCCCGACTCTGTCAGGTCACGCCCCCTCCCACTCCACAGCCAATGGGAATTGAAAAAATGAAGGTAAAAATAAACTTCTGTTTGCTGCTGGGGTGGGAGGGTGAATTTCTCTCTGCAACGACACACAAAAATTTTAGATGAAATAGACTAATTATAGACTACAACCGTTCGAAGCGTTTTGCTAAGCCACGCCCCGTCTCTGTCAGGCCACGCCCCCTCTCACTCCGCAGCCATTCTGCAACGACACACAGAAACATTAAATGAAATAGATTAAATGCACCTATGCGAAGCGCTTTGCTAAGCCACGCCCCGACTCTGTAAGGCCACGCCCCCTCCCACTCCGCAGCCAACAGGGATTGAAAAAATAAAGGTAAAAATCAACTTTTGTCAGCTGCAGGGATGGGTGGGAGGTTGACTTTCTTTCTGCAACGACACACACAAACATTAAATGAAATAGATTAAATACATCCATGTGAAGCGTCTTGCTAATCCACGCCCCCGACTCTGTCAGGTTACGCCCCCTCCCACTCCACAGCCAACGGGGATTGAAAAAATAAAGGTAAAAATAAACTTCTGTTTGCTGCAGGGGTGGGAGGGTGAATTTCTCTCTGCAACGACACACAAAAATTTTAGATAAAATAGACTAATTATAGACTACAACTGTTCGAATCGTCTTGCTAAGTCACGCCCCCAACTCTGTCAGACCACGCCCCCTCCCACTCTGCAGCCATTCTGCAACGACACACAGAAACATTAAATGAAATAGATTAAATCACCTATGCGAAGCGCTTTGCTAAGCCACACTCCCAACTCATGTCATCGACCTGTAATTCATGACACTCTGACCCCCGCCCCAGATCTCGCAAAACCACGCTCTGACTCTGTCAGGCCATGCCCCCTCCCACTCCGCAGCCAACGGGGATTGAAAAAATGAAGGTAAAAATCAACTTCTGTCAGCTGCAGGGGCGGGAGGGAGGTTGGATTTCTTTCTGCAACAACATACAGAAACATTAAATGAAATAGATTAAATATACCCATGCAAAGCAATGTTTTCTTCCACTGTTACCCATGGCGTGTCCTCATAAATTACCATGGCATCGACCTGTAATTCTGGCCACCATCAAAAGAAGGACTTAAAACCCCGCCCCAGGTCTTGCAACGTCACACCCCCGACTCAGTCAGGCCATGACCCCTCCCACTCCGCAGCCAATGGAGATTGAACAATTGAAGGTAAAAATCAACATCTGTCAGCTGCAGGGATGGGAGGGAGGATGACTTTCTCTCTGCAACGACACACAGAAACATTAAATGAAATAGATTAAATATACCCGCGCAAAGCAATGTTTTCTTCCACTGCTACCCATTGTGTTTCCTCAAATTACCATGGCATTAACCTATAATTCAGGCCACCCTGAAATGAAGGACTTATTCCCCAACACCCCCCCCCCCTGTGTCCCATTAAACCACACTCCTCCCACTCCGCAGCCAATAGGGATTGAAAAAATGAAGGTAAAAATCAATTTCTGTCAGCTGCATTGACTTTCTCTCTGCAACGACACACAGAAACATTAAATAAATAGATGAAATATACCCAGGCGAAGCCGGGTCTTTCTGCTAGTATACAATATATTACATAGTAACATAGTAACATAGTTTGTAAGGCCGAAAAAAGACATCTGTCCATCCAGTTCAGCCTGTTTTCCTACAAGTTGATCCAGAGGAAGGCAAAAAAACCCCTGTGAGGTAGAAACCAATTTTCCTCACTTTAGGGGAAAAAATTCCTTCCCGACTCCAATCAGGCAATCAGAATAACTCCCTGGATAAACGACCCCTCTCTAGTAACTTTATATTGTACACAATATAAAACTAGATATACCCTAAGTATATTCTTTAAAGTAGAAAATCAATGAAAAATGATGGATTAATGTTCTATTGCATTGCATAATATTTAACTATATATATTTTTGAGATCTGCTGTGGAGCAGAAGACCTGGCTGCAGATTCAGCGAGCCGCAGGGGAGGAGAGCAGAAGAGAGGATTGGTAGTAGCAAGAATAGTGGTGGAAGTACTTACTCACTCTGACGCTCCCCTGAGTCGTGTACTGAAGGGAAGGTGCACCTTCGGGGCACACCCTGGTTCTGGTTGGAGTGCCCTTGAGGTGCAAGTTGGGGTTCCCTGAAACTTGAGTCAGTGATAAAACCAGGTTTCATGCAACAAATCCACTGCACTTTACTGAGGCTAAATTGTTATATCAAAAAGAGAGGAGCACGCACTCAATATCTGGAAACTAGCAGTGGTATTTATTCCATCAACATATATGTAAAATATTAAACATTAAACATACTAGACAATAAACATATATTAGACCATCTCGTGGTCTCTCTATAAAAATATCTCTGATGCAAAATCACATAAAACAATGCTAAAAAAACTTGTGAAGTATTGCCGCATGAGATCACTAATAAAGGTTAGAACATGATATAAAGTCATGCAGTTATACTTGATGCTCTATCATCTAAAGCCCAAGGGATTTCCTTTTATAATATGCTTCTGGGCTAGATGTATCCTCCTTGTGTTGAAGATATGGAACTTTGATTGTATTAATTGCAATACCTTTATAGGGAAAATGTTATGCTACGTGGCGTCCCACAGTAGTATAACTATATGGTGATATTATGTCCACAATGTACTCACAGTTCCTCTCCAGTATGGAGTATTGATATAAGCTGCGGATCACTGTGCGCTTTTCCCCGAGTCTCACCGATCCCACGGAACCTCCAGCCGTATGGATGTAATGGCGCAGTATCTTGAACAAGCATGGTATGTAGTGTCCCACGTGACTGGATAGGTCAGGTGACCAAACCCCTCAGGGGTCCCGCCGGCAGCCACTGAGGAAGAGACTGGTACGTCTCGAAACGCGTCTGGCATAACAAGATATATTAAGCTATATTCTCCATTGCAACAATTTTATATGGATCCATCTCATAAAGAAAGTACTTGATATTCACTTGTAATATCTAGTGGAATCACTGCCGGCGGGACCGCTGAGGGGTTTGGTCACCTGACCTATCCAGTCACGTGGGACGCTACATACCACGCTTGTTCAAGATACTGCGCCATTACATCCATACGGCTGGAGGTTCCGTGGGATCGGTGAGACTTGGGGAAAAGCGCACAGTGATCCGCAGCTTATATCAATACTCCATACTGGAGAGGAACTGTGAGTACGTTGTGGACATAATATCACCATATAGTTATACTACTGTGGGACGCCACGTAGCATAACATTTTCCCTATAAAGGTATTGCAATTAATACAATCAAAGTTCCATATCTTCAACACAATGAGGATACATCTAGCCCAGAAGCATATTATAAAAGGAAATCCCTTGGGCTTTAGATGATAGAGCATCAAGTATAACTGCATGACTTTATATCATGTTCTAACCTTTATTAGTGATCTCATGCGGCAATACTTCACAAGTTTTTTTAGCATTGTTTTATGTGATTTTGCATCAGAGATATTTTTATAGAGAGACCACGAGATGGTCTAATATATGTTTATTGTCTAGTATGTTTAATGTTTAATATTTTACATATATGTTGATGGAATAAATACCACTGCTAGTTTCCAGATATTGAGTGCGTGCTCCTCTCTTTTTGATATAACAATTTTCCCTTTTTCTGGACCTGGTAGGCTGGTCCTGGAGCAGAGCACCGTTCCATTAATAGTTTGAGTGAGCACCAAAGTGTATATTTTGGACTTTGCTGAGGCTGTTTGTAATAGCCTGCACAATCTTTCCAATTTGACTAGGGAGTGCAATTTATTTCTCTCACTCTGGCTATATGTTAGCTCTGTAGTATCCTCAGTGGAATACAGTCTCAGAACAGAGGGCCCTTTCTGTCCTTTGGGTATGATAAGCAGCCTGAAGCTTATTTGTTCTCATCACATGCAGAGAAGGCTGTAGCCACCATGTAAATGCCTTTACCTTTCTCTGACCAGTGTTCTGCAATCCTCCCTAAATGTTCTAGAAGGTTCAATATATCTCTTTGCTGCAAGGGCTGGCACAAATACTGCCAGTTTAGCTTTTGTAATACTCAAGGGAGTTTAATCTCTTTGCCAGACTCCGCTCCTAACTGCCTTTTAGCTTTGAATTTGTCAACAGCCATCACTAGACTGACTTAGAGAGGACCTAGAGAGGAAAGAGTAGAGCCAGTCCTGCTTAGCCACTAGGAACCATAAAGGGGTCGTCCAGGACTTGTCCACAGGTTTTGTGGTGTATTAATGCTCAGACCCATTGTCTTCATTGGAGCTGAGCTGTAATACCAGGCATAACCCATGGACAGGTGCGGTGTTGTTTTTGGAATAAAGTAGCATGGTTTTGTAATCTTGGACAGCCCCTTTAACCTCCATCTGTAATCTTATAGAATAAACACGGTGCATGAAGTAGAATACATTAAAAGCTTTCACACTTGCAGTGGGGAAACTATACAGACTAGTTAGACATGCTATGGTCATACAGTGGAAGTAGTGTCTGTAAGTGCACTTGGCTTTTGCAAATGTTTCCATAATTTATTTGGCTCAACTTGTAGAGATATATTATAAAATGTTTGGGGCATGGCCTGGCCAACAATGTAAACAGCTGTGTGTGTTAACTTCCGCTCAGACTCCTACATTTTTCCTGATTCTGGGTAACTATCCGACGATCTTAAGTACTAAAAAACTCAGACGTACCTAGTATTTTGTTCAGCAATTGTGGCGCTACTTTAAAACAGCTTATCCTCATATTAACGGTGACTCATCGCAATAAAGTAGGCAGTGCAGGAGAAGAGGATTCCCAAGATGGCTCCCGTACTCCTGACAATGCGAGTAAATTAACTGACAACTGACTGGAGACAAGAATCTGCAGCCAAACTGTCACTATATCCCCGAGATGGAAATAAAGGTATGTGCCTACAAATACACAATGGCAGTAAAGAGGAGTACTCTGAGATCGAAGGAGCACTTACTGTAACGGAAAGCAGCACCAGATCAAAGACACACAGGAATACTTTAACTGCCTTTAATTTACCTCAGTCGAAGCAGTCTGAATCTACTCTCTGACGTATTTTATGTGGTTACTAAATGTAATTCTGTGCACTCCTACCTTAGTCTACAAGTGGGTGCTGTAAAGGAACATTAAAGACATTACTTTTATTATAAAGGACATTACTTTTTTATGCTATGACATACAAAAAGCCTCGGAATGGACCATTGCAGTTGAGGGAAGGATTAGTGAGCTGGAAGATCATTTTACTCTAGTGCAAAGTGAAACATACAGACAAAATAATATACTTATTGTGGGGAGTACCCAAGAGAATAGACAGGACAAACCCCAGTGATTGAGTCATGTTTGAAAGATTTCCTTGAGTTTGAGACTTCATTATTTATGGTGGAATGCTCCTACAGGGAACCCACTAAACAGTTAAAACCTGGAGCTCCACCTAGGCTTGTCTTGGTCAAACTCCTCCACTTTAAAGAGTGAGATACCGTATAATACTTCAGAAAGTCAGAGAGATTAAAGAAATCACCGTAGATGGCAGAGGTGTGTCATTCTTTCCAGACTTTTCAGTAGATATTCATAAGGGAAGATCCCTATTCTTGGATGTGAAGAAAAGGTTGAGAGACCTCTGGGTTCCCTATGCCATGTTATACGTGGCAAAATTAGCGATGATGGCATTGGGTAAGACAATTTTTTGTGAATCTGCTAAAGATGCATCAAAATGGCTAGATATCATGGAGAGACAGCTACATAATTCTGGGGATAAGCCTGGTGAAGTAACACTCTAATTTTCATTACAGTACATTGTTGTTGTATATCATATTTCCTCCCTACACAAATCTACAACTATAGACTTGCCTGAGCAGTGAATGGGGACATTCACATGCCTTATTTCATATACTTATTGGTAGTTGGGTGTTTTTTAATTGTCCCACCTCTCTTTGGAGATGGCACTGGCAATCTCTGTGTTGTGTTTTTTTAATTTGTTTTCTGTTTGGGATAAGATTGATTAGGTACGTATCTCCATTTAGCCTCCATGTGCCTATGAGACATGTATGCACCCTGGTAGACTTCCAATTCTTCACTTCAATTATCTGTATATCATGGTGGGATATGTCAATGTGATTTATTGGAATGTCAGGGGCCTGTGTACTACTTTGAAGTGCTCGCCTTTCTTTGAAAATTTAAATAGATTATCAACTGCTATGATGACAGACTATTTATATTTGATATATAATAGATGGGCTGTCAGAGAACGTAGAGTTAATATTTTGGTCCATAGGTCCATACCATATGTATATGTATATGCATTTTACAGTAGATGAGGATGGTACATTTTTGGGATTTCGTAAATTATTTGCTATAGAATGTTTTCTTCTTATACGTACTTTACAGTCTTACCCATTTTACAACGAATTTTTAATGATGGCATGCATGGTGTTGGCATGCATGGTGGGGACTAGTGTTGAGCGAATCAAAGTATCTAAAGTGGACTTTGATACGAATGTCAGGAAAAATTTCATTTGCCACATTTCCTCTCTTTTCGTGGTAATGAATCAAGCTTTCCTAAAATGGTGGCTGTAAATAAAAAAAAATTTGCTCACCAAGAGGCCATCCGCTCCTGTCTTAAAGAAAACCCGCCAAAGGACCTGCGCAAGCAGCAAGCATGATGACCCATCGTGATCATGAGGTGACGTCATCACGCTTGCCGCAGGTCTGTTGGCCTCTCCGCGAGCAAGTGGATGAGGTGAGTATAATTTGAATTTTTTTTCTCTCCATACAGCATTAAAATCTATGTGCTTTGGTTGATATCTCAGCTGGTATCTCAGTGCTGAAGCCGACTTCAGTTTCCTGTTTTAAAATATTTTTTAAGTCATAGAATCGAATCCCGATGTTATTCACCAAAGTCTTGCGCAACTTCGGATTCCAAAACAATGTTTTGGAATTAATCAACTTCAGATCTTGGATCCAAAGCTCAATTCGCTCACCCCTAGTTTTTGCTATGAGGATTGGGTGGATCATATAGAACTATATGCCAAAGTCCTTTTGTTGTTTTTAGATAATATTGAAACATTCCTATCCAAGGTCATGAAATAATTTGTGTGTTACCTTCTTTGGATTATCCATCAATTGGACCGAATCAGCTTTACTCCCCCTTAACAGATTCCCAGATCTCACCAAATGTTAGTGCATCGTCCAGCCGCAGGGGTGTATGTGAGCGTTGATGGGGATGTCACAGTGAATATGGTGCCGATGGTTATTCTACTCACAGTTTGGTGACTCTTCCCTGGGCTGGCGTACAGTTGTGTAGAAGGAGCATACCAATTCCTTTGGGGCACTCTCTGGTCCTCAGGAACTCTGCCGGGTGGTGAGGCGAGGTGCCCTTGATGTTGGTATATTATGGTGTCGGTCGGCAGGGTCCTGGTATATAGATAATCCGTGACGCCAGCGTCCGTTGGACGCAGAATAAAGTTATGAGGGGGCAGCATGTATGAGAGAACAGTTAAACTTTACTTTTGCCTTGGGATGGTTTCTCATAAAGTGCAGTTTACAATTACTTGGCAAATAAGTCAGGATGCTGCGAGAATTCCTCTTTGAACTGTACTTCAGTAAAGTGCGACTTTAGTTATGTTTCTTACTTTAAATCCAGTTACACTTATTTCCTTATGTCAATCCTCTTGAACTAGTCCTGGCTCTGGATAATATCTCTATGTAGTGAAGATACTTTAATACATCAATCCTACAGGGCGGGCTCCCTGAACGGCAGGAATTAATACGTCTGCTCTATACTTTATGGATGCTTGTGTATATATATATATATATATATATATATATATAGTATATATATATATATATGATATAACATTTTACATTTTTGGTGAAGAATCAACAACAAGTGTGAAGTGGAACAATAGTGAAGTGGAACGAAATTTATTGGATCATTTAAACTTTTTTTTGTAATAATAAAACTGAAAAGTGGAACATGCAAAATTATTTGGCCCATTTACTTTCAGTTCAGAAAACTCACTCCAGAAGTTCATTGAGGATCTCTGAATGATCCAATGTTGTACTAAATGACTGTTGAAGATGAATAGAATCCACCTGTGTGTAATCAAGTCTCCGTATAAATGCACCTGCTCTGTGATAGTCTCAGGGTTCTGCATCATGAAGACCAAGGAACACACCAGGCAGGTCCGTGATACTGTTGTGGAGAAGTTTAAAGCCGGATTTGGATACCAAAAGATTTCCCAAGCTTTAAACATCCCAAGGAGCACTGTGCAAGTGATCATATTGAAATGGAAGGAGTCAGGCCACTGCAAATCTACCAAGACCCGGCCATCCCTCTAAACTTTCATCTCAAACAAGGAGAAGACTGATCAGAGATGCAGCCAAGAGGCCCATGATCACTCTGGATGAACTGCAGAGATCTTCAGCTGAGGTGGGAGAGGCTGTCCATAGGACAACAATCAGTCGAACACTTCACAAATCTGGCCTTTATGGAAGAGTGGCAAGAAGAAAGCCATTTCTCAAAGATATCCATAAAAAGTCTCATTTACAGTTCGCCACAAGCCACGTGGGAGATACACCAAACATGTTGAAGAAGGTGCTCTGGTCAGATGAAACCAAAATTCATCTTTTTGGAAACAATGCAAAACGATATGTTTGGCATAAAAGCAACACAGCTCATCACCCTGAACACACCATTCCCACTGTCAAACATTGTAGTGGCAGCATCATGGTTTGGACCTGCTTTTCATCAGCAGGGACAGGGAAGATGGTTAAAATTGATGGGAAGATGGATGGAGCCAAATACAGGACAATTCTGGATGAAAACCTGTTGGAGTCTGCAAAAGACCTGAGACAAGGACGGAGATTTATCTTCCAACAAGACAATGATCCCAAACATAAAGCAAAATCTACAATGGAATGGTTCAAAAATAAACGTATCCAGGTCTTAGAATGGCCAAGTCAAAGTCCAGACCTGAATCCAATTGAGAATATGTGGAAAGAGCTGAAAACTGCTGTTCACAAACGCTCTCCATGGGCAAGAATTTCAGTCTCTAGATGTGCAAAACTGATAGAGACATACCCCAAGCGACTTGCAGCTGTAATCGCAGCAAAAGGTGGCGCAGCAAAGTATTAATGCAAGGGGGCCAAATAATTTTGCACGCCCCACTTTTCAGTTTTATTATTACAAAAAAAGTTTAAATGATCCAATAAATTTCGTTCCACTTCACAATTGTGACCCACTTGTTGTTGATTCTTCACCAAAAATTTAAAATGTTATATCTTTTTGTTTGAAGCCTGAAATGTGGCAAAAGGTTGAAAAGTTCTAGGGGGCCAAATACTTTTGCAAGGCACTGTATATAAAACTGCACTGCCCAGAGGGTTCACAGTGGGTATAAATACAACTTGGATCCTAGGTTTTAAAGTCTGTGTCCAGGTGGCTACTTCTGATCACGTCTGTGCTGACAAAGTCCAATAACCGTAGAATGGTGTTTACCTCTGCCAGACTCTCGTTATCCAGTTGATGCTCAGATACTAGCGGCTTAGCAATCATAAATGCCAACATGAAACCTGACTTGGCCAGGGCCAGGCAGAATGGCAGCCTCAAGATGGATGACTTGCTTCTGCTCTCCTCCTGCACTTGACTTGAACTCACACACTTCCTCACTCTTCCTGTTCTAACCATTTGCCTAGGTAGTTATATATGAGGCAGAATAGCACCATCTAGTGGTGGAATAACAAAATGCACAGCTCAGCCCAAATGGATCTTGCAGCACTAAAAATGACAGACATACAATAAAATAAGTGACATAGCTATAGCAATGACAAAGTTTGTGGTGTCCCTTTGCACATTATATGTGGGACACTGCATTAGGTTTTTGACGTTCCAAGGGTAACTAAATTTAAATATCTTGGGATTTGGGTATCTAGAGATGTTAACTCTCTGATAGACTTTTTAAGACATAAGATAACAACATGTAATAAGTTACCACTCTCGTCTTAGGTCATGCAAATTAAGCTAAGATGACGGTGATGTCCCAGATTCTCTATTGGCTTCTCTATTCTGCAATATGGCTCAGACTATCTTCTTTTCAATTGATTGATGGCCTTTTCTGTGATCTCATTGAGGAAAAGAAAGTGCTACTGCACTCATGGGCATCATTTCTTGTGCCCTTATTGCAGCATTTAAAGGGTTGGGGCCTCAAGTCTAGGAATCATTCACGATTCAGGAGTAATAGCCTACTTATTGGAAACCAAGCCACTATTGGAATCCTTAAAAGTACACAGAATGAGAGAAATGTCTGTAAAAACACCTAATCTAAATCTTCTACATAACTTGTGGTGGAAGTGTAAAGAGGTACCGGGTACTAGTTGCACAAAATATATGCCTTTTGGGATTATGTATATTTATGGGGAGTTTTGCTACAGAGAAGATTATTGGAGGCTTTTGGGGTTGGTAGGGGGGGTTGAGACGATTTTTGATTATGTTGTTAAATGTGGTTATTTTGTATATTGTATGTTATTAAAAATCCATTCTCCAACTCTCTATATTTTGTATTGTCCCGATGTTTAGTTGGAAACTACGTCTTGTATTCCTTCACTGGCCAAACTTTCTTTCATGTTTCTACAAAGGTTACTTTTTGCTTGTTGGCTTTGCACTAGGTTGGAAGTATTGAGCTGAAAAATATATGACCGTACTGAAGTCTACAGTCAGAAACAAAATTCAAATAAATTGATTACTGTGTCTCAGTCATTATTAAAAACTCTTTTGAAGCGTGACAGAAGCAGACTGGCTACGTTATTATTCCAGTCACAATCTAAACCTCTAGATGAAACTATGAAGCCGCCATTTGTTGTGCACGAGGGCTAACAAACATCCAAGGCCAGATGTTAACTAATATTTAATGTCTAAAGCATGGAGCTTTTAATGTGCAGGTGGTTATTACAGTCATAACATTTCAAGCATCATCTCTGGTTTTGTTGTTTTAACAGTATTAATTCTGATTTAAGATTGTATGTATTGTTTTATCAACAACTTTATATGGACCCTATCACAATACCACAGCAGTGCTATTGATAGAAGAAAGAGATTTCCAGCCCCCTTCAAACATTTTAGGCAGGTGTGGGAAAAATGCTACAAAATAAGACTTCTCTGAATCACAAAGGATCCTTTTTTCTACCAACATGGAGCAAGAGGCAGATTGAGAACCCGCTGTAGTAAAATGAAAGCTATGCTGTGATTGGTTGTTGTGGGCAAAAATGAAAGCTGTGCCTTAATTGGTTTCTATGGGCATGAAACAGTTTAAGGGAGATGTATCAAAACTTGTGTAAAGGAAAACTGGCTTAGTTGTCCATAGCAACCAAACAGATTCGACCATTGATTTTCCAAATGAGCTGTGAAAAATGAATGATGGGCTGATCTGAGGTCTGATGGGGGCACAGTGGGCTGATCAGAGGTCTGATGGGGGCAGAGTGGGCTGATATGGGGGCACTGTGGGCTGATATGGGGGCTGATGGGCTGATCTGAGGTCTTATGGGGGTCTCACATGAAGGGCTGATATGGGGGTCTGATGTGATGTCCTGAAATTTATGGGGGGTCTGATATAAGGTCTGATGAAAAATATTTTTTTTCTTATTTTCCTACTCTAAAATGTGGGGTGTGTCTTATCATCGGGTGCGAAAAATACGGTATATATCATCATCACGCAAAATATATTCATTTTTTATTAGTTGCTACATGTATTAGATGTTATATTATTAGATGTATATGTATATTCATTAAGAACCACAAAAACAAGTGATGGCTCTGTTACATTAAAGAACTCCCGCAAAAATTTTTATTCTCTGACTTGTTAGAAAGGTTCATGATATAATCTGTAGTGAATGCAATCTTCTTATCAGGGACTCTAATTGAGAGTTATCGCACTCCCCAGGCAGTGAAAGATTCGACTGGCTGCCTCAAATACCGCCCTGATGCTATTGCTCGCTGCTTCCGCCTTTATTATGCTCAGTTGTATAATTTACGCCCGGCAAATACACATTCCCTACCCCGCATACAGAATTACCTGACTTCCTGTCATTTGCCTAAACTCTCCACAGAAGCAATGGCCTCCTTAAATAATCCCATTTCTGCAGAAGAACTTGCAGATGTAATTAGGAGCCTCCCTTCAGGTAAATCTCCAGGCCCAGACGGGTTCACGGACCTATATTACAAGACAATTGGGCCGGAGCTCTCTCCACACCTTCTCTCTCTTTATAACTCATTCCTCCTTGGCTCCCCAATTTCGTCCAATATGTTATCCTCCCACATCGTGGTAATCCCCAAACAGGGCAAAGATGCCCAAGAGTGCGCAAATTACAGGACAATTTCTCTGTTAAATGCTGATCTGAAAATTTTCACTCGTATTCTTGCAGTCCGTCTAAACATGTGGCTCCCCATCTTAATTCATAAAGACCAAGTGGGATTTATTCCCTATCGACAGGGAAGGGACAACACTCGTAGGGTCCTCGACTTAATAGATGTGACCATTCGCATTGCTACCCCAGCTGTGATACTGAGCCTTGATGCAGAAAAGGCCTTTGACCGCCTTGACTGGTCTTTTTTGTTTGAGACCCTCCAAGCGTTTGGTATCTCAGGGCCTTACCTCCAAGCTATTCTCAGTCTCTATTCTGCCCCCTCTGCTTTAGTTAAACTTCCCTTTTGTTCCTCCACACCGTTTAGTATCTTTAACAGTACGCGTCAGGGATGCCCACTCTCACCGCTCATTTTTTTCCTATGTATAGAACCCCTTGCAGCGCATATTAGATTAAACCCAGATATTCAGGGTCTGAAGGTGCGGGATAAGAGTTTCAAGATGTCCCTTTACGTGGATGACATCCTTCTTACACTAACTAACCCTCATATTACGCTACCAAATTTGCATGCAGCCCTTTCACGATATGGTGCTCTTTCGGGATATAAAATTAACACCACCAAATCCTTATGCCTGCCCCTGACCTCCAACAGCTAAAAAATAACTATTCCTACTGTTGGTCAGACTGCGCATTAAAATACTTGGGGGTTTACGTAACCCCTACTTATTCTTCCTTATATTCTAAAAACTTTCCTCCTCTCTTCCTAGAGCTTAGGTCCCTCCTCATTAAATGGAAACCGCTGTTCTTGTCGTTGTTTGGCCGGATAGCAGCAGTAAAGATGCGTATCCCCATGTCAGAACTACGGCTGCTACAACAGGCTATCTTGGATTTTGTGTGGCAAGGCAAGAGACATCGTATTTCCCGTAAAGTTATGCTCGCGGCTGCGGACAGAGGTGGCCTTTCGGTCCCCAATGTCATGCATTATTATTGGGCCACTCACCTCCGTGTGATACCATTCTGGGCTTCCCAGTTGACATTCACTAAATGGGTTGAAATTAAGAAACTTTGGCTTGCTCCAGTACATCCAAATACACTGTTGTGGCAGCAGACCCCGGTGACCCCCCACACCCCCTTATTAGAGCCAATGGCTTTTACAAAACACATATGGGACTCATGTCACAAACGCTTTACCTTAGCCTCTCAACACTCTTCTATAATTTCTTTTTTGTATAACCCTGCCATCCCCTTGTCTGGTCGTCGTTGGGTCTCTTTTGCTTGGCGGATGTGGTTGATGCCTCCACATTGACATTTAAAACCTTTACGCAACTACAAGATCAGTCAAGTCTACCAAGGACAGAAAGCCTTCACTATCTCCAAATTCGCCACTATGTGAGCACCACCTTTGGGTCACTCCAAGTTTCATCCTCCACCCAGTTTGAGCGACTCTGTCGATTGGGTACCAACACTACAGGTTTCCATTATCTACCGCCTTTTGTCTACAGAGAAGGATGGTATCTTTCCTCACTACACATATATGGATAAATGGTCCACTGATATTGGTTCCCCTCTTTCTCATTTTGCATGGCAGACCATTTAGAATAGGGCTGCACAGTCCTCTATCTGCACCACAGACAAGGAAACTCAATTTAAATTGCTCATGCACTGGTATCACACCCCTGCCCTTTTACACTCTTTGAATCCTAGCATCCCGTCAGTCTGCTGGCGCTGACTGAAGGATGTTTGTTCGCTGTATCACATTCTCTGGACGTGCCCTCTCATTATCCCGTTTTGGGAAGACGTGAGGGATGTCGCCCAATCCTTTTTCTCAACCCCAGTAGTGTTGGACCCTAAGGTCTATTTGCTTAACCTTCCGCCCCAGGGCTGAATAGGCGCTCCTCTAGGCTGTTTCTGTCTTTATGCACGGCTGCCAAATCTCTGATTGCCAAAAGCTGGAAACAGACGAGCCCACCTTCCAAAACTATGTTCCTCCCTAGAATCCATGAAACTCGGTCTCTTGACTTTCTTACGGCTTCTCTCCACAACACCGTGATCAATTCAATGCAATATGGTTACCCTGGGATGCCCACCCTACTTACTCTTAGATTCCCTTCATCCCCCCCCTCCCCCTCTACCTCTCTCCCCATGTGTTTGTCTATGTCTGATCTTATGTCCGTGTTGTCTATTTTATACGATGGGAATTTATTATGTTTTTTTTATGCAACATTTCCATGTTTTGCCCATTTCAACGATTCTTTGGGTGTTTCCACTACTTTTGATGTATAATTTCATGTCTTACTTTATTGTATTACTAGCTGAAGGATATTTAATTTATTTCATTTAATGTTTGTGTGTGTGTCGTTAAAAGATATCGAGAGTGACCTCTACAGTAACCACCCCTTTAACAGTGACCTCCACAGCAGCCCGCCCCTTAACAGTAACATCCCAGCACCCTCCTCTTTAACTGTGACCTCCACAGCAGCTAGGGTGGCCACTGTCTTCACCCTAGAAAGCCAGACCTCACCGGCCATGCCCCCAAGCGTGAAGCAGCACCCCCAGTTCCCATGAAGGCACACCACTAAACATGAGGCCATGCCCCCTGGCTCCGTGAAGACATGGAGGAGAAGCTGTCTGAGTTGAGCTACTGAAAGGGTGGACATCCACGTCTGTCCAGGCACCGCGTCAGACGGAGAACAGGTAGCCAGAAAACTGGACTGTCCAGCCTAAAGCCGGACATCTGGCCACCCTAACATCAGCCTGCCCCTAGGGTGGCCAGAGGTCCGGTTTAAGGCTGGACAGTCTGGCTTTCAGACTCCCTGTCCACCGTCCGGCGCAGGGCCTGGACAGATACAGGGATGTCCACCCTTTCAGTAGCTCACGCAGCTTCTCCTCCGTGTCTTCAAGGAACCAGGGGGCATGGCTTCGTGTTTAGGGGTGTGGCATCGTGGGGACCGGTGGCACGGCTTCACGTTGGGGGGAGGCTGGACAGTCTGGTTTTCAGACTCCCCGTCCTCTATCATGCGCATGGCCTGGATGGACACACAAATGTCTTTTTGAACAGCTCACTCTCAGACAGCAGCACTGTGGAGTCTGAGCATGAGCTGCAGGGAGAAAGTCACCATCCTCCCTCTCCTGCAGCTGACAGAAGTTGATTTTTACCTTAATTTTTTCAAACCCGGTCAAATGCGCCGTGGAAGGGGCATGGCCTGACTGAGTCGGGGGCGTGACTTAGTGGGACCTGAGGGTGGGGCTTTTAAGTCATTCTTTTGTAGGTGGTCTGTATTACAGGTCGATACCATAGTAATTTAGGAGGAATTTCGGTAGCAGTGGAAGTAAACATCTTTTATTACTACTGAACGGTAAATATGTGAAATTTACATTATATGAGGTAATGATTGATGATGAATTAGTCTAAAACATAAGTTATATTTATGGTAACCGGAATATCCCTTTAACAGTGTCATCAACAGCACTCTGCCCCTTTAAAGCAGACCTACAGCAATGAACTGGCTAGGTTGTTATAGAAACCTGATGTGTGGAGACTAACTGCTTGTGAGCTTCTATTGGCTGATAAGGGTCATGTGACCTAATAGCTAATACATTTTTTGGAAATATCTCAGGAACGGTACGTCCTGGAGAGATGAGACCCATTCTAAAACCTTCCCGGACACCTGATGTACCTGTGTGCCAAATTTCGTCATTGTAGCTGCGACGGTGCAGATTCCTTTTAGTGGACATAGACACACACACACACAGACACTCAGCTTTATATATTAGATATAAAAAAATGTGTACACTTGTACCAATAAAAATATACAGTTTAAAAAAAAAGAAAGCTGATGCTTATGATTAGTACATAGGTTTGATATATAATTTGCAGTGTGTATAGCCTGTAAATGATGAAGTAACCAGTAAGAGAAGTCTGATCCGTCAGTTCTGATCCATCAGTTATGCACAGGATCCGTTTTTTTACAGGATCCTGTAAAAAACGGATCCTGTTGCACATTTGGCATCCATTTGAGCCACTTCCATCTAAGATCCATTCTTTAGATAGAAAAAAAGTACTGCATGCTGAATGTACATAATGAATGCACAGGATCCGTTTTTTTTTTGTTTGTTTTTTTTTTTACAGGATCGTGTTTTTTTCTGTTCTTATGACGGATTAGAAGAACCGAAAATGAAACAGGGAAATGAACTCTCTCTAATCTGTATAACCAACATGAAATATCATGAAATATCTAGAAAAATAATTACTATTAGCCCCCTATCTCTATTTACTGCAATACAGAACAAGGCAGGCTCACCAGAGGACTGAAGAATCATTCAAGGGGTCCAGTCTCTGACAGGGTCTCAAATCTCAGCATAAGACAAACCAATTTGGAGGTGAATTTGTATCTGGGTCTTTGGCCTGCATATGCAAATGTAAAGTTGACCTGTCCATGTTCTATATAGCTGGAAGTAGGGCTCTCTGAAATGTTTCCTCTGATGAGTAACTTCAGTTGGAGTGGCCAGATGCACCCACTGACTTCCCTTTTTACAGGCATTTTATAATTCTGTTTTTCAGCAAACAACTTTTTACCTCTTTCTTTTGGACCTCATAATGAGTACTTAAACCCTTACATACAAGTACAGGTAAAAGTTTTATTTGTATGAACATTTCTAGCCACTTGTCTCAGGTTCCCTCTGTTATGTAGTTTTCACTGATGAAGATTTCATATTGTGAACTTGGGTTTGCTTGCCGTAAGCTTGAATTCCCTAATGTGAGGTTAACAGCATAACAGAGGAAAGCAGCATTACCAGTCAACATAAATAAAGGTTGTGAGCCTTAAGACGTAAAGAAATCATTTTTGCTTTGTATGCTACTATGCATTACATTAACATGTATTTTTGGAGACTTTCTATCTAATCTCTCAAATTCTTCTCTCTTCCTCTCTGACCAAAATCTTCTTACATTGTCACCCTCTCTCTCTTCAACTGCCTCTCCAGTCAATGAACTTGCACACCCTCAAAGGAACCTGAAACATCTCTCTACTCACACACTCTCTAACTATCTCTCACCACTATACTCTATGGGGGGAATTTATCATTAGGAAAATATTTGAAATCAGTTTTGCTTGCATCTATGTTGGAGTACTTTGTGCCACAATTATCAAACGTCACAGGTTGTTTGATAAATGTGGCTTGTCCTTAGACCTAACACTTCTGTCTAGAGAAGCTACTCCACTTTTCCTACTCCACCCTCCTCCTGGAGTGAGATTGCGACTATTTTGCGACTTTTTTAAAAAAGTCGCAATGATAAATCTGGAGTGAAACTCATTAACATGGCTAACCACACCCACTTTTCCACCCATATTACAAACTGGAGTGAGTGGTGTACACATGCAAAAAGTCGCAAAAAAATGCGCAAAAAAGTCGCAAAAGCCCTATCGTGCGACTTTTTGAAGACAGAATTCTGGAGTGAAGGTGTGATAAATCAGGGCCTATATCTTCCTATATCTTCCCTTCATGATGCTGACACAGCTGCTGCTCCTCTCACACACACCAGAACCAGTCAAATCAATTGACAACCCTGGCACACTCCCCAGACAAAAAGACTGAGACAAGCTTGCAGATTTGCAGAACAACACTCACTCCAAAAAGACTTCATCACCTGCAAACAAGCAGTTCTCAACTTCATGTCTGCACTTGCCTCTGTTAAACAGAAATGATCCAATACTCATAATGTCTCTTTCCTGCAACCCCAAACAATAGTTTAATATGTTTAACTCTCTACTCCATCCCCCAGGGTCCCCTCCCATACCCCTCAACTTGGACAAAGACTTTGCCTCATAGTTTAGACATAAAATTGACAAAACCCAAGAAAACCTCACCCAGAAAGCCCTGCAACCCCACTACACAACTACTACACTACACTTAGTGCTCTTCCCACTTAACCCAATTTACCACCCTCACTGAGGAAAAGATTTCTCTCTGCATTCCAGCATTGCTGGAAGCTAAAGCATCACAGTCCATGCAGCGGTTTTCGTCTGGACCATTCTCTGCATATTTGCCGGGTTGCATCTCCACCATTCCCCATTATAGTTAATGGAGCCGGACAGCAAAGCTTTAGCTTCCGGCAATGCTGGAATGCAGAGAGATCCAGCCATCACCCAATCTCAGTACTCCCATTCACATTAAAACTCCTAGAACAACATGGCCATCTTTGATCTGCTAGCTGCCAAAGCTAAACATCATTACTCTATTCTCCTCTTCCTTTCACACAGTCAATCACTCTCTCCTGTTGCAAACCCACTCTTCCCTCAGCATCAGAGACTTGCCCCACTCTTCGATCTCCTCATAAGTCACCAACTTTCAGCTTTACCTATTCATACAGTACACCACCTCCACATCACATTCTCACCCTGTTTGTGTCCCTCAAGTTTCGGGTCTGGGTAGCCTACTGTTCTCCATTTATACATGCCACCTGGGACAGCTCATAGAGTCCATGGCCACTTTATGCTGATGATACTCAAATGTATCTCTCTGGTCCAGATGTTACTTCCCTTCTATCTAGAATCCTGTCGTGTCTATCAGCTATATCTTCATTCTTCTTCTCCCGCTTCTTAAAGCTGATCATGGAGAATACAGAATTTATTTAATTGCCGCCAATTCACTCAGCACCTATCCATTACAGTTAACAGCATCATGCTTTCCCCAGTCTCACAGATCTGTTGCCTGGCAATAAAATTTGATTTTGCCATTTCTTTCAGACCACACATCCAAACCCTTATCCCCACCTGTCACTTTCAACTTAAAGGAGTTCTCCAGGAATTAGGAAAATGAAAATACTTAAATATTACTTTATTATAAATATATTCCCAAATACCTTTCATCAGTTATAATGGCTTGTTTGTTGGGGGGGGGGCAATCATTGGGCGATATAAAATGGCCTCTGTCCTATTAGTACACACAGAACCTGTCCTAATCACACACCAGGACAAGTTACCTCAGAGCACTGAGCTAAAAAGTCGCCTCATCCTCCCCTCTGCTCTGCTTGTCAGGGATTACGATCCTGAATACAGTTTAATATGATATTTAGCTGAATCTCTGTAGGAACGGAGTTCATGAGGAGACATGAAGTACAGAGAGGATGGACAGGATAGGCTGTGGTAATGGAGACTGCATACAAGTGCTGCTGCTCATTCCCCCCACACTCCTCTCTGTACTTCATGATCTCCATTCCTACCGAGATTCAGCTGAAGATCTTATCAGCTGTATCCAGGATCATAATCCCTGACAAGCAGAAAGTGGGATGAGGCAGCTCTTTACCTCAGTGTTCTGAAGTAACTTGTCCTGTTATGTGATTAGGACAGGTTCTGTGTGTACTAATAGGATGGCAGCCATTTTGTTTCTCCTAATGATTGCTCCCCAGACAAAACGAGCCATTATAACTAATGAAAGGTATTTCGGAATATATTTATAATAAAATAATATTTAAGTGTTTTTAGTAATTTTATTTTCTTAATTCCCGAAGAACCCCTTTAAAAATATCACTTGTATTCACTCCTCAAACTGAATCATTGAAAATCTTAGTGCACTCCCTCGTCATCTTTCGCCTGGACTACTGCAGCATTCTTCTTTGCGGCCTCCCATCTATCACTCTTGCACCCCTTAAATCTATCCTCAGTTCTGCTACCTGCTTGGTTAGCCCAGCTCTTCTCATGCTTCTCCTCTGCTTCTCACCTCTGCAAATCTTGTCACTGGCTCCTCATTGTCCAGTGAATTCAGTTCATGATACTAACAACTACATATAAGGCCGGCCACAATTTGTCCCCTCTTTTCAACTCTGACCTGCTTTCCTGATACATCCCCGCATGTAATCTCCATTCCTCACAAGACGCCCTTCTGTGTTCTCCTATTGTCTGTTCCTCACACAATCGCCTACAAGATTTCTCATGTGCATCCCCCATACTCTGAAACTCAGTACCCCAGCACATCAGACTCTCCACCAACATCCAAATGATCAAAAGCAACCTGAAATCCCATCTGTTCAAGATAGCCTACCACCTGCAGTAAGCATGCTGCCACCATACAACCAGATAAGCAGCTTTTCTAGTACCTTCACCTACTGTGTCTTTTCCCTTTCACTGTAGATTGTAAGCTCTCGCGGGCAATGTCCTTTTCCCCTCTGTACCGGTCTGTTACTAAGTTCATGCACATTGTGCTTGTGTTGTTTTATATTATGTATGTATACCCCCTCTGAGATGTACAGCGCCATGGAATTAAAGGGGTTGTCTCACTTCAGCAAATGGCATTTATCATGTAGAGAAAGTTAATACAAGCCTCTTACTAATGTATTATAATTGTCCATATTGCCTCCTTTGGTGGCTTGATTAATTTACCATCGCATTATACACTGCTCATTTCCACTGGTTACAGCCACCACTGTAGTACATATACGAGGTGGCTGGGACAGGAGCTGCTAAGCACGTGTGCCTATGTGCACTACCATGGTCCTGGGCATCAGATAGGCTGTCACCTTTTCCTATATTGTCCAGTTAAAAAACATGGCTGCTTTCACAAACAATGTCATGCCCCTCCACAGGTTGTGAGTGATATTGCAGCTCAGTTCCATTCACTGCAATACAGCTGAGCTGCAGTACCAGACACAGCCATTGATAGGTGTTGCACTGTTTCCAGAAATAAAGCAGCAACGACTGGATGACTTCTTTTTTAATAATGTATGTGTAAAACCGCGCAGTTCTACTGCCAGCAATGAAGACGTGGCCCTCTCAAGCACACAGCAAGTCTTTTCTGATCCGATCAATCACTGATCGGATCAGAAAATACTTGCTGTGTGCTTGAGAGGGCCACATCTTCATTGCTGGCAGTAGAGCTGTGCGGTTTTACATATACATTTTGAGACTGAGTGTGAACTGAATCCCACTTCACCAAGAACCAGCTGCACTCAACGAACAACTGGGGTTTGAGACTCTTTTTTCTTTTTTAATTTTTAATTTTAAAAGTATTCTTTTTTATTAAGAAGTTCACCAAGTCAAGAGGTCTTTAGTTGATTCCAGGGTCTTATGACCGATAGTGCTCCTATCTAAGCAAACATTACCACAACTGGTGAACTGGGCCAAAGTAAACTGAAATACTGTCATCATATTTCCTATTCCAGAATGGTAATAAATAGGGCTCTTGCCAATGCAGAGGCATCACTGTCGCTTCATTGAGTTGCTATGGGAACATATGACATCATAATAATTCACTGTATCAGAAGGAGGCGAAGGTGAAACATGATCTGTGTCTTCTCTGCTACTTATAGCACTAGTGCAAATAAATAACTATATAAGGCAAAACAAAAATAAATAAATATAATTTTGCTTCCTTATGGATTCCATGGCTGTCATCAGCAACTGATGCCATATTAGTTGTCATTTTATATTGGTTTTGTATCAATTGATGACTGTCATGATTGGCACACATGCAAAACATCAAGACACAAGGGGCACTCTGGCATTCACTGCACCCATGACCTTGGATGTAACAGTAAGGGCACCTGCATATGAGTGCAGATTTAAAAACAGATATTCCATGTGATTTTTCATGGAAATTTCTGTGTGTTTCTGCACAAAATCTGCACCAAAAAACACTTGTTACTTGCAGTTTTTGGTGAGGATTTTATTTGGATTTTCCACAGATCTCACCCCTGCACTACAGAGGGTAAAATCCACACAAAATTGCACAAACAATTGACAAGCTGTGGATCTCTACTGTATATCTGCATGGCAGGTCAATTTCTGCACGGAAAGAACATTTTGATGGTACTGTACTACTCTGCTTTTTTGCCGCACGAGAATCAGCCCGGAAAAAACGTGTGCAAACCACAACACGTGCAGGTATCCCCAGGAGGGGAACTCCGCTATTACCCTCGCTTTCACAGTCACCTAACACATTAGACTACCAACAAGTGCAGTGACCCCCAAACATGTCCGGACATCCACATACTGTACAACACTGCCCTAATGGTCACACAGCAAACCAATACTTAGAGTATGGATACATTTAGAGCAACTAGGAATGACTTATTAAATTTAAGATTTAATACATAAAAAGATACACTGGTTAAAGTTTACAAAAAGATGACAAAAAAGGACACACACATAAAGTGGCTTTCTCATACCGTATGTGTTAAAGGTATCTGTCAAGCTGTTCCATCAGAGGAACAGCCTGCCGGAGTTCACCATGTACAGCTTAGCCAGATACTGCCATTCACCGCTGGAGCCCATTGACTGTAATGGGACCCATCAGGGATCCGTCTGGTTTCCGGCATGAATGCTGGGATTTGGCAAGACAAAAACTAGTACAAACACTGTTTTTTGCCTGGCTGCATCCTGGCATTAATGCTGGAAACAGGCCAGATCCCTCCCAGGTTGCATAATAGTCAATAGGGTCTAACGGTGCTGTGGCCCTATCTGAATACGACGAACTCTGGCAGGCTGTTCCTCTGCCGGAATAACCTGCTGGACAGTTTTAATGAATGTGAAAGTAGTCTAAGCAAATGATACAGAAATAAAATGGTGATAAGATAATGAATTGCATACCAATTAGCTTGTTGAAGGATCCACTCTGGGAGAACAGCTGAAAGCTGTACACAAAGATGTATCTCCGGGATCTGACAATGTCTAGTTTACAGTATGAAATTTTTAAAGCGTCTTTGTCGACATACTTTCACCCTCCTCTTAGTCATGTGACAGGAGACTTTCTAATTACATGTAAACATTGGGCAGTTGTATAGTATCTTTCTAATTTGAGCCAAAACTTCTTTTAGGTATATGTAAGAGGACAATATGACCAGCAGGTTTTACAGGATATATATTTTTTTTTTAATCAGGTAAATTTTATTAAAAGTAACAGTGTACATTTTACATTAAGGCATAGAAATAATTGGTGTACAAAGTACAAAGATGCAAATGATTCACAGTGAGACACCAGAAAATATAGCAGCGTACAACAGAATAGTAGATTTTACAACTTTTCACCCAAAAACCACCCTTACCCAACACCACCATCCCTATTACCCCCCCAAACCCACGTAACCCACTTCCTGCCCCCCCATCCCCCCTGCCACTAGGAGTCGACCCCTACTTCAGCCCGGCTGCACTGCAACCGACTGATCCAAAACCTACTGTTGACAATAACGTATAGATACAGGAATTGACAGGGAGGAGCCGGATATAACAATGCTTATCCCGCCCCAGCCATTCAACCAGACTGTCTGTGGCTGCTTTACTGTAATTCCACTATGACACTATACCTCCCAATTGTCCTCTCATGCACTCCCTCGCCAATGGACCCGAGGCCAACCCAGGAACATCAAACCATCCATTCCAGATTGCCAAGAACTTGGCAGCACACTGTCTTTTCATGTAAATGCCGTTCTCGTGCCTCAAAATCATATTCAACCTGTTGATATATTCTCTCTTAGTGGGTGCACCTGTATCAATCCAATATTTTGCTATCAACACCCTCGCCTGAAATAGGAGCCTCTGAACACATAACTGGAGCTTATTGGTAGTGTCCAGTGAGTCCAATATACCCAGTATACATATCCATGGGTCTAGTGTCAGCCTGATCTTTGTCACCTGTGCTATCAAAGAGATAACGTCAGACCAGAATCTAGAAAGCCCAGGGCACTCCCAGAGCATATGCAACAAGGAGGCCCCGTCTCTCCCACATCTGGGACAGCAAGAGTCTGATCTAAGACCTATTTTATGGAGAAACTCCGGAGTTCTATACACTCTGTGTATCAAGTATAGTTGTGAGTTTCTCTGGGCTTCACTAAGTGTTACGATGGGAGTTAAGGCCAAGATTCCCTCCCACTGTTCCTTTGAAATGGCCCCAACCTCCCGTTCCCACTTATCCTTTATGGGCAGGCACCCCTGGGGCAGAGACTTATTCAGCAAGTGTCTATATAACACAGAAATCAGACCTTTGGAGCCCCCTGGTTTAAGTAATTGTTGACATAGCTATGGAAAGTCAGCTATTTGTGGTGTCCCTGAAAACTGCGCCTGTAAAGAGTGTCTGAGCTGTAGGAATTGGTAAAACCAACTATGAGGGATTTGGAACTCTGACTATAGTTGATCAAATGGTTTGAACACCCCCTTAGAATGAATCTGGTGAAGGAAGTGTATACCTTTCCTTTCCCAAGGAGTAAATCCTTCCAACCGGAAAATTTCTGGCAAATCTGGGTTGTGCCAGATGGGCGTATTCTCGTAAATTCCCTGTATCTCATTCAGTTCTTTATGCTTAGACCAAGTTTTGGCAATTAAAGACAGCGTGGGATAGGCCTTGAACGTTTGTTGGAGCCCCCCCAAATCCGCTATTACTATGGGTGCCCTACGCTTTATAATACATGACACTAGTTGCGCCGAGTGATTAGTCCCGGTGCACTGACCCCACCCCTTTAAGTGCTGCAGTTGTGCAGCCAGAAAATATAACCAAGGGTTCGGGATAGCTAGCCCACCATCTCCCTTACTCCTCTGTAGCGTTTCTAAGCGTATCCTAGGCTGCTTTTTCTTCCATATTAAGGACCTAAATATACCTTGTTTTTTGTAAAATATTCGCCGTGGCAACCAAACGGGCGGTTTGTGTAAAACATATAGCAGTTGAGGTAAGAAGATCATTTTAAGGGGGTTGCTCCTGCCAATAACTGACAGAGGCAACTTACACCAGGTATTTGTTTTATCAGTGAACCTCTGCAGCAGTGGAAGGACGTTATGCTTCAAATAATCCGACACAACGGGAGTAACTACAATGTCTAAATACTTGAAACTCTGCTGCACCTGGAGTGGAAGACATAAATTAACCAGCTCAGCTGGCACAGGGTCTAGAGGCAGAATCACTGATTTGTCCCAATTTATATGCAGACCGGCATACCCACCAAATTCAGTAATAATATGCATGACAGGAACTATAGACTTCCCTAGATCGCCAGTGTACAGGAGCATGTCATCTGCATACAGTGAGGCTCTTTCCTCCCGCTGCCCCAAGGGAAATCCCTCCCAACCTGGAGAAGAGCGCAGGAGACAGGCCAACGGTTCGATTTCCACGGCGAACAGTAAGGGCGACAGAGGACACCCTTGTCTAGTGCCCCTATGTTGGGAGAACGCGGTAGACAACAGCCCATTAGCTCTGATTCTAGCCGTGGGCAAATAGTACAAAAGTTGAACCCATTCCAAGAAGCCCGTCCCAAATCCCATAGCTTTCATGACCTCCCACAGGTAGTCCCACTCCACACTGTCGAAGGCCTTGGCCGCATCTAGGGAGATTATTGCTTTACAGCCACCCGTATCCATTGATCTCTGCATATTTAAGAAAAGTCTCCTGAGGTTTAAAGAAGTGCTCTTGCCAGGCATAAAGCCAGACTGGTCTTCATGAATTATTGAAGAAATCACTTTGTTCAAACGATTAGCCAACACTTTGGCCAAGATTTTGATGTCAGTGGATAACAGGGATATGGGTCTGTACGAACCAACAAGACAGGGATCTTTACCCGGCTTCGGCAGGACAACTATCACCGCCTCTCTCATAGACAAGGGCAGCCTACCCGATTCTTTAGATTCCTGGAATGTTTTCAACAACTGAGGGAGCAATATGTCCTGATATTTTTTATAAAATTCGATCGGGAGACTGTCAAACCCCGGAGCCTTCTTGTTTGGGAACGACCCCAGGGCCAATTTTAACTCCTCCAAATCCAGAGGTTTATCAAGATAAGATGACGACTCCGGAGACATTTTGGCAAGGGGGATATTATCCAGATACTCCCGGATCTCATGGGACCCTTTAGTCAATGTGGAGGAGTATAAGGTGTTGTAGTAGGCTGTAAATTCTTTCAGAATATCAGAGTCATCTGTGGACAGAGCACCCCCACTAGTTTTAATACACACCACTCTAGCCGGCCCATCTTGAGCTCTTACAATTCTCGCTAACAGTCTCCCAGCACTCTCACCTGTTTCAAAATACTTTTGTTTGAGGAAAAACCGTTTGTTATCTGCCGTATGAAGTAGAAGTTCAGTAAGCTGTTCCTGCGCCCTCTTCCATGATAGCTCTGTATGCGATGATGGCCCCCTAACATATTCTGCCTCAGAGTCCCTCACCCTCTGAAAAAGCGTCTCTGTAAAGCTTTTGGACCTTGTTTTATGCTTTTTAATTTTTTGAATATAGAGACCTCTGGTGAAGGCCTTCATCGCATCCCACACAATTCCCATGGGAGCAGTTCCCACATTTAAATCAAAGTATTCGGAGAGCTGCTCAGTCATGGGGTCATTACCATCCAGCAGCTGTATCCAAAAGGGGTTCAGCTTCCACATAAAAGAACCCCCACTGCGGCCACCCCCAGGGAGCTGAAACAGCAAGTGCATGGGAGAGTGATCCTAGAGCGTACGAGGGAGATATTCTACGGCTGAGACATAGGAGGAGGCCTCAAGGGAGCCAACAGGTAAGTCTATTCTAGATAACGAGCCATGTGACGCTGAAAAGCAGGAGTACTGACGCTCTGCGGGGTGACGTATACGCCACAAATCATGTAGGTCCAATTCCCTCAGTAGTTTAGCTAGTGTAGTACTAGAGGACACAGGGGTTGAGTGACTACCATGAAATTTATCTAACTTATCTAACTGGAGGGCCTTGATGGATAATGGATATCAACCTTTTAATGAGAACACAAGAGTACGGAGGTGGGATATACAGGGCTACCAAATACAAAGGGACCCGAAAGAGAGAGCAATGGAGACAGACAAATCTGCCCTCTGGATCAATTTCCACTGAAAAACATTCAAAGGGAACAGCTTTATGTATCAGGACACTAACCCCCCTAGCATAAGACGAGAATGTGGAGTGGTAGGAATGGGACAACCAGGGCTTATGCAATAGATTGACAGTCTTCTTTGTAAGATGGGTCTCCAGTAAGCATAAAATGCCAGGCTGGTACTTCTGCAGTGTTGTAAAAACGGCCTGTCGCTTGGTAGCGTCTTTCAAGCCTCTGACATTCCAGACAGTGATATGGGTTCTATCCGCCATTATGAGATATAAGATATATAAGGCAGGAGTCCCAGTCTTCCCAACAACACCTTCTCAACCCCAAGGTCCAAAAAACATCTGAAGGTTGACTCCCCGTGGCACCCACCCTTGCATCTCCAGAAACCAAAAAGAGCCCCCACCCCCCCGACCCAGCCCTTCCCGAAGCCCCCCCCAACCCTCCCACCCCCCAACCTGTGAACCGTAAAAGAGACAATAAACAATCCTGCAACCAGCAGGTGTGAGACGGCAGCACAGCCACACCATGAAAAGCATGGCGTTGGCCAGTGTGCAGTTTCCCATAGGTAACAACAGAAGAGCGCAATCTAACACGGTTGTGGCCTGAAAGGTCCCCACGCAACATAATGGAAACCCCAAGCGGCCGGGTAATACAAACAGCAATAGTGCAACAAGAACATTAAAGGGGTATTCCCATCTCACAAATGTGGTTTGTATAGTTAGATATAGCCATACTAATATTATTACTAATAGAATGTAAGTATATAAAATTTACAGTTTAAAAGATTTGCCTATTTGTATATCCATTGTCCCACACACATCAGTCAGGCCGTTGCCCCTGGTTACGGCCACCGCAGCCATGTAGTAGTGGTGGTCAGCTCATTCTTGTTCAAACCCACTCTGAGGTAACTGCTTTATTGTGAACGCACATTGCATGAGCATGCGGAGACACATCTTAGGGTACTTTCACATCTGCGTTTTGGGCGCTGCAGTCCAAAACACAGACTTTATAAACGGATCCTGCTCCTTAGAGATGAATTGATCTTGGAACAGGATCCGTTTCTCTGCGTTTTGGAAGCGCAGACAAAAATGCTACAACCCTAAGATGTGTCTCCGTATGCTCACGCAATGTGCATTCACAATACAGCAGTTAACTCAGAGTGGGTTTGAACAGGAGCAAGCCGACCACCACTACTACATGGCCACGGTGGTTGTAACCAGGGGCAACGGCCTGACTGATGTGTGTGTGACATACGGATATACAAATGGGAAAATCTTCTAAACGGTACATTTTATATAAATACATTCTATTAGTAATAATATTAGTATGGCTATATCTAACTATACAAACTACATTTGTGAGATGGGAATACCCCTTTAAGTGAAGAATAGTGCAAAGTGAACCCAGATACAGTGAGGCAGGTGTATATCTCCGTACACATTCAAGGCATAAATCAGGTTGGCCCCAAGGATACAGGAACATCCTTGGTCGCCCCCAAACATTGACAACGGGCTGACTCCCACATGGAGAGACCCTCCTGTCACACAATATTCATCACCGTAAACAATGTAACACTATAGTCTATTGAATGATATAGGTGGGCAAGGAGGAAAGAAAATGGAAGAAGGATAGGAAAGACAGGAAAAGAGAGATAGAAGCAAGGGAACCACTCCGCTCCAATTCCAGACATCAGAGACTGGGAGACAACAGGTACAAGTAGCCCAACTAGGCCAAGGTGAGCACGCTAAGGGCTCATGCACACGACAGTGAAAAATGGCCGTGTGAAGGCCGTCTAAGTAGCGGCCGTCACACGGCCATTTTTAGCACCAATGAAAGCCTGTGGGGCTATTCACATGGCCGTTTTTTTAACGGCCAGTGAATAGTGTCCGTCCAGAAATAGGACATGTCCTATTTCTGGGCCGTTTCAACGGGCCGACTGCCCCATTGAAATGAATGGGGCAGTTTTTAACGGCCGATTGACAGGAGTGCTCCCGTCTACCGGCCGTTAAAAACGGGTACCATATGGCCACTCACCCTACCCACTTGCTCGCGCAGTGCAGTCTCCAGTCTTCATTGAGCAGGCCCTGCCGATGGACCTGTGTTATGCCCGCTGACGTCATCACGTTGGCACGCGCAGTGACGTCATTGCGCACATCGCAGGTCCTTCGGCAGGTCCTGTTCAGTGAAGAGAGAAGAGACTGCTGCAGCGCGAGCAATTGGATAAGGTGAGGTTTGTTTTTTTGTTTTTTTAAATCTTAAAAAAGCAGCTGTGGGGTCTTTAATTTAAACCATGGGGGAAATTATTTAAGATGGGGGCCTACATTATTAAAGTTGGGAACAATAAAAAAAATTCCTACACTATGGGGGACATTATTTTACCAGGGGGCCTACATGGGGGACATTATTTTACCAGGGGGCCTTCATGGGGACATTTTTTTATCTGGGGCACTATAAAAAATTATTTACACCGTGGGGCACATTATTTTAGTTAGGGGCACTATGGAGGACATTATGGGCATCATGGGGGTCATGATTATAGTTGGGGGCAAGAAATAACTGCCAATCAAATTCATCAATTTTTCATGTCCGTTTTTAACGGACATGAAAAACTGATGCAAAACGGATACAAAACGGACATTAAAAATGGACACACGGCCAGAAAATGGATGCACACACTGATGCAAAATGGCCTTAGGCTACATGCACACGACAGTGAAAAAAAACGTCCGTTAAAAACGGACACACTGTCAGTTTTTCATGGCCATTTTGCATCAGTGTGTGCATCCATTTTCTGGCCGTGTGTCCATTTTTAATGTCCATTTTGAATCCGTTTTGCATCAGTTTTTCATGTCCGTTAAAAACGGACATGAAAAATTGATGAATTGGATTGGCAGTTATTTCTTGCCCCCAACTATATTCATGACCCCCATGATGCCCATAATGTCCTAGTGCCCCAGCTAAAATAATGTCCCCCATAGTGTAGTATTTTTAATGTCCCAGTTTAAATGTCCCCCATGTAAGCCACTATCTTAAATAATGTCCCCCATGTAAGCCACTATCTTAAATAATGCCCCCCATAGTGTAGTTTTTATTTTAATGTCGCCAGGTTTAATAATGTCCTATGTAGGCCCCCATCTTAAATAAATGCCCCCACAGCTGCTTTTTGAGGATTTAAAAAAAAAAAAAAAAAAAACCTCACCTTCTCCACTTGCTCGCGCTGCAGCAGTCTTCTCTCACACACAGGACCTGCCGAAGGACCTGTGAGCGATGACGTCACTGAACGCGCCTGCGTGATGACGTCACCGCTCATAACGCAGGTCCATCGGCAGGGCCTGCTCCATGAAGAAGCAAGAGACTGACCTGCGCGAGCAAGTGGCTAGGGTGGGTAGCCACAGGGTACCCGTTTTTAACGGCCGTTAGACGGGAGCAATCCGGTCACTCGGCTGTTAAAAACGGCCCCATTGATCTCAATGGGGCAGTCGGTCCGTGGAAACGGCCCAGAAATAGGACATGTCCTATTTCTGGACGGACACTATTCACTGGCCGTTAACATTAGGCTAACATTGGCACCAAATAGGCTAACATTGGCACCAAAAATGGCCGTGTGAAGGCCGCTACTTAGACGGCCGTCACACGGCCATTTTTCACTGTCGTGTGCATGAGGCCTTAGTGCCTGTTTAAGTTCACAACAATCCCTCGCCGCAGGAGGATAAATATCTAAAGAGAGAGAGAAAAGAAAAACCGATAAAGAAGTATAGGAAAGACCAAAGGTAGAGATAGAGGCAAAAAGATCCATGTACTATTGTTTATCACCCCAGTCTAGGATGTCAAAGTATACACATGTCAACACGAAGAACTTAGGTGCAGTTCTGAGGAGCCAATCCAGCCCCACCAGAAGTACATAGCACACCATCCAACTCCATAGGTAGCATAATAGTGTAATTTGGCGAATAGAATGAGTAAGCAACGCAGCCTCAGAAATAGTAAATACAGGTAGCCCAGCAATACCCCTGCGAACGCGTCATAGGACATATGGGATTTCACCACAATACCTTGCAACAGGAGGGTACATAACAAAGAAAGAAAGAAACCAATAAAGAAGGACAGGAAAGACGGAAGGGAGAAATAGTGACAAAAAGAACCAAATAATTGTACTCATCAGCAAAGTCCAGGAAGGCACATGGTGAGCACGACGAGAAGAAGAGTGTTGTGTGCAGTCCAGTGGAGCCTATCCAGCCCCAGCATTGTTACGTAGCAGGTCTTTATTTTGATCCATCCAATTTGCTGCATCCTCAGGGGATTCAAGATCTGTACCCGTCCTCCGGCCTGTATTCTCAACTTGGATGGGTACAGCATGGAGTACTGCACGTTGCGTTGCTGTAATCGTCTCTTAATGTCCAGGAACTGTGCCCTGCGCCACTGCACCTCCGCCGAAAAGTCCGGATATATGGACACTTTCCTCCCATCAATTAGCAAATCAGCATGGTCTCTGGCAGCTCTCAGAATCATATCCCTGTCCTGAAAATGCAGGATTTGAAGTAGGACAGGTCGCGGTGGCGCCCCAGGTGGCAGAGGGTGGAAGGGCACTCTGTGCACACGTTCAATAGCGAAGGGAGGGGACAAAGTTTGCTGTGTGAACTTGGTTCTAAACCAGTCCTCAAAGAAGCGGACCGCGTTATTACCCTCCGCCTTCTCGGGCACCCCCACCCACTGGAGGTTATTGCGCCGCGACCTGTTCTCTAAGTCTTCTGTCTTGTTGATGAGCAGCGTAATGTTGTGTATTGCTTTAGCCAAATCACATTTAACAGGGGGAACTTGGTCCTCTAGAAGCCCCACTCTCTCCTCCATACTCTCCATCCTCTCGTTAATCTTCTTAATGTCTTGCCGAATAAAAGACACATTCTTCTGCAAAGCTCCAATAGAGGAATTCAGTGTAGCCAGAGCTGAGCTACAATGCTGGATCCGCCATGTAGATATCTTTACTAGTCGGTTCAGTAGGGGTAGGTACCTCTTCATCCAGATGCCCACTCTTGTCCTGCGAGACAAGGTCTTCACCGCTGCAGGCCGCCACCTCGCCATCTATTCCCGCCACGGCCACGGGGGAGCCGCCATCTTGGCTCGCGTCTGTCCGCACCTCTTTCGCCTCCAGGTACCCCTCAGTAATCTCCATCGACGGTGCTCTGCCCGCGGCAGCCTTACCCGGGCCGCCCTCCGACAGCGGTGTTCTGGCAAATTGTTCAAGACGGGCTGCCACGTCAGACATCTTGGATGAGGAGGCCGTGCCATGTTGTTTAAGCGGTGTGGGCCCCGAGCCGTCCTTATCCCGTTTGTTATTGTGAGTCATCGCTGGATGGGACACCGGTGTGTTCCCCTGCACTTTCCAGGTAAGTTCAGCCAACCATTGACTTGTTTGCCGCAGGATGGAGTAGGATATTTGTGTAAGTTGCAGAGGAGCTCTCAGCCGTGCGTCCTCTCACATCTCCGGTCAGGCCACGCCCCCAGGATATTTTTACTAACCCAGGCATATCAAACATGAATAGAAAATATTAATCCTTTCAACCAATATGAAATTCAGTAGGTTCCCTAAGACTGAAAATCCTGGTGCTTGAGACCAAAGAAGCGATCAGGTTGCCTGATCATAAGAACAAGAGCAATGTTATTTCTTGCAAAACATGAATTATAATAGGGCTGCTTTTGAAGCGTATCTTCTGGTCGACGGATGTATGCAATACTATTTTCTAGCATTGGGTGGCCTGGAGAAGAACCTTCTGTGGCATGCATTAATTCCATTAGCATCTCTACATTACCTGAAAAGCAGTACAGTTTGGCCTTTTGTCTGCAAATGACTATGACATCCTGTTCTTATCTGTCCAGGAAAGTGGCATTATAACTCATATCTCCTAAGAATGACATACTGCTAGATTCTCAACATGAACTGGTAAACAGTAGAACAGCGGATGTGTCAATTAATGTGAAGACAGATTCTTCCTGCCATGAGATGAGTTCAATATCTCTGTAACAAATGTAAAAAGACGTAAATAAATTTTGCTATGTATAACTTTTGATTCATTAAAGCAGATGATGACAAATGTGTCAGGTCAAGTAGGCCCTGCCCTTTTGGCAAGCCCTGTCCATTTTTGTTTTTTAAAGTGCAGTAAACGGCATAAAATAGTAAAAAGATTCCAGTGCAAAATTACACGTATACCAGGGGAATAAGATGCAGCAAATGTATTACAAAGCAAACACATTTGTGCATTCGATTGTCTTCTAGCCTTGTCTGGCTTGATTAGGATGGAATGCTTATTGTAAAGTCTATTTAGATGCAGGCCTCACTTAACTCTAGTTGTCAGGTATAGTGTTTCCCATGTGCATATCATCCTATAATCTGTGCTAGCCTAATATGTTTTCTGTACATTCTGGAATCTTTAGTTTCATGGAGTTTTAGTTGTTGGTGTTTTTATGATGATTTGTCTGTTACTTTGCAGTTGTATTGCCCTGGTTGTATTGCTGTATGTAATTCAGATAGGATCTTTTTAGTATTGCTGCATTTCTGTTCATGTGTCATTCATCCACTGCCTAACTGTATGAAATACATTTGCCATTCCTAGTGAGTTTAAGTGTCTTGTTTTCTCCAGTATTGACACATGCTTCATTTATGTGGTTGCTGTGAAATTCAGCCCTACTGAGGCTATCCTATGAACCACAGTTAGGAGGTTGTGCATAACTGGCGTCCTTACAGTTAGCAGTAGAAACATGTTTTATCACTGTCATTAAAGGGGTTGGCCACTTTTGGGTTACTTTTGACCAATGTGTGTGTAAGATGACTAGATGATACTTACTAATATAGCCTTTATTAATGTTCAGTGCCATTTTGCAATATTTCCTAAGGCAGACCCTCTTGTTAGGCAAATCTTCTGTACTGTCCACACGGAGATCCTGTTCATAAGATGGCCTCTGATGAAGGGTCACGTGACCAGACACATCACTCAGCCACCTCTATTGAAACACAGTGTAGCTACACTAAACTCCCAACAGTGCTAGTGCAGATGGAAGGTACAGTACATCTAAATGGATGAGACATCATGTGAAGGTGATTTGCCTGGTCACATAACTCTCAACATTTTATGGAAAAGACCTCTGCGTGGACAGCACAAAAGACTTGGCACAAGGGGACATACCTTATGAAATATAGAAAATGGAGCAGAATTTCAACAACTATATACAGTAAATAAATGCCATATTATCATCTTACACAAATTGGTCAATAGCAGCTAGAAAGGGCAAGGGCAACAACAGGGCAACAACATGGGCTAACAAAAATAAAAGAAATGATGTTAAATAACTAGCTTTTGAGACAGTTTAAAAGATAGGTTCACATCTGCAGTCAAATTCCAGTATTCTGTTATGGCATAGGAACAGAATGCCAGAATCGTTGGATGCACCATATGCTGGACGATGCCACTGCCAGATGGATCCATTCCTGTTCACTATAATGGGGTCTGTTTGGTTTCCAGCATAAATACCAGCATTTCACTAGAAAATATATCTATTCAATTTTTCCTGTATGGACATTTAAATAACAGCACATATAGTACCCTTGATATCTCTGAATCAGATTCTTTAGTTTCTGCAACATGACATAAATTCAGTCCTGTGTTCAGTGTGTAAAAGAGTGTCAAAAATTATATTCCCCTTATGGTTTTTGAAATTAGCTTTTAATTTATTCTGTGGGGGCACTAAGGGGGCATAACTACTGTGTGGGGTCACTATGGGGGTGCATAATTACTGTGTGGAGGTACTATGGGCCATTCTACTATGCATGGGCACTAAGGGGCATAACTACTGTGTGAGGGCACTAATGGGCCATAACTTTTGCATGTGGGGCTCTAAGGAGGCATAGCTACTGTGTGGGAGCACTAAGGGGCATAACTGCTGTTTGGGGACACAAAGCGGGCATTCTACTGTCAGGGGACCTAAGGGGACATTCCTCTGTGTGGGGTCCCTAAAGAGGCATTCCATTGTGAAAATGGCACTAAGAGGGCATATTACTGTGTGAGGGCACTAACAGGGCGTTCTTCTTCTGGTCAGGTCTGCATCTGTGGAACATTATGCCACTTAAATCAAGAAAAAAGTGATGAATTTTCTGCAGATGCAGGCCTGTCCAGAAGTAGTTATAGCCTGATGCACACTATAGGGATGGGGGGGGGGGGCACATGCCATGAGACACACTATAGGGAATACAAAGCATGAAGCACTCCACAAGGACACAGAGCATGAGGCACTGCAGGGGGAACAGAGGAAGAGGCACTATATAAATAGGGTACAGAGCAAGAGGTACTATATAAGAGGGGCACAGAGTAGGAGGCACTATATAATATAACAGAATATATACAGATATACATATACAATATAAACAGGACAGAATTTCAAAAACAACTATATTAGTAAACTAGCTGAAGGACACGGCTTCGCCGGGTATATTTAATTTATTTCTTTTACTGTTTGTGTGTCGTTAAAAGATATCGAGAGTGCCCTCTACAGTGCCTGCCCCTTTAACAGTGACCTCTACAGCCACCCTCCCCTTTAACTGAGACCTCTACAGCGGCCCACCCCTTTAACAGTGACCTCTACAGCAGCCCGCCCCTTTAACAGTGACCTCTACAGCTGCCCGCCCCTTAAACAGTGACCTCTACAGCAGCCCGCCCCTTTAACAGTGACCTCTACAGCAGCCCGCCTTTTTAACAGTGACCTCTACAGCTGCCCTTCCCTTTAACAGTGACCTCTACAGAAGCCCGCCCCTTTAACTGTGACCTCCACAGCAGCTAGAGTGGCCACTGTCTTCACCCCAGAAAGCCAGACCTCACCGGCCATTCCCCCAAACGTGAAACAGCGCCCCCAGTTCCCATGAAGACACATCAATAAATATGAGGCCATGCCCCCTGGCTCCGTGAAGACATGGAGGAGAAGCTGTCCGAGTGTGAGCTACTGAAAGGGTGGACATCCCTGTGTCTGTCCAGGCACTGCGTCGGACGGAGAACAGGTAGCCAGAAAACTGGACTGTCCAGCCTAAAGCCGGACATCTGGCCACCCTAACATCAGCCTGCCCCTAGGGTGGCCAGAGGTCTTGTTTTAGGCTGTACAGTCTGGCTTTTAGACTCCCTGTCCTCTGTCATGCGCAGGGCCTGGATGGACACAGCAGCAGCACTCTCAGCAGCAGCACTGTGCAGTCTGAGCAATGAGCTACAGGGAGAAAGTCACCCTCCCCCCACCCCTGCAGCTGACAGAAGGTGATTTTTACCAATATTTTTAATCCCGGTCAAATGCAGCATGGAAGGGGCGTGGCCTGACTGAGTCAGGGGCGTGACTTAGTGGGATCTGGGGGTGGTGCTTTTAAGTCCTTCTTTTGACGGTGGCCAGAATTATAGGTCGATGCCATAGTAATTTAGGAGGAAGGTGGGTAGCAGTGGAAGAAAACATCTTTTATTACTACTGAACAGTAAATATGTAAAATTTACATTATATGAGGTAATGATTGATGATGAGTTAGTCTAAAACATAAGTTATAGTTATACCATTGTCATCCACAGTGCTCTGCCTCTTTAATGCAGACCTAAAGCAGTGAACTGGCTAGGTTGTCATAGAAACCTGATGTGTGCCTGTGAGCTTCTATTGGCTGATAAGGGTCATGTGACCAGGCTACTATTGGCTAATGCATTTTTTGGGAATATCTCAGGAACGGTACGTCCTGGAGAGTTGAAAACTGTTCTAAAACTTTCCCGGACACCTGATGTACATGTGTGTCAAATTTTGTGATTGTAGCTGCAGCGGTGCGGATTCCTTTAGCGGACATACACACACACACACACACATACGCTCAGCTTTATATATTAGATGTCATATTATCATTTTACACACATTGGTCAATAGCAGCCAGAAAGGGGCCGACCCCTTTAAGAGTAACAAAATAAGAGTCTTGCCGATATGATAGCTTTCAGTGGCTAACAAAAATAAAGGAAATTATGTTAAATGACTAGCTTTTGAGACAATGTGAAAGATAGGTTCACATCTGCAGTCAAATTCCAGTATTTTGTTCTGTTCCACAGCGGTGAATAGAAGCGTGGCTGTGCATTTGCATCTTGCTCTCCATTTACTTCGGGGTCCTTTTCATGAGATTGGAGCAGCTCCCAGAGATGGGACTTGCACCACCGTACATTTATGGCATATCCTATTGATATGCTATAAATGTATCAGATGTGACAACCCATTTTAAGCAGTATCTGTGCATTCTTCTCTCCATAAAATTGTTACATTTTAATATAGATTAAAAATTGATGCTACCAATTTAGTATAATCTCACCAAACAACAGACACCACACAAAAAGTACAAATACATTCTTTATTTCATTATGTGACATACACAGTCAGAAATAATATATATATAAATAATACTATACATAAAGTAGCTTAAAAAGCAGTTACAAGCTGTAAGAGATGAAGACTAAACTGGGCCCGGGGTCTGAACTATGTACCTGCCCCTATATCCAATATTATAATATGGGGCAATAGGATAATATCCTTGGAAATCAAACTAGCTATGTTGTAAAGAATCTATATACTCCAAATCATTCCCAGCAGCTGCAGGGCACAACTCCATTGCATCAAAAGTAAGATACAAATAATAAACATTAAGCAAGGTGACCATGCAGCAGGTGGGAAAGCACTAAACAGTATACAAGATAAAAGTATCAGAAAAATACACAGCAAGCAACAAACCAGGTACAATACAGACCCAGAGTTCAGAAGAGTCAGTGAACCCCGACATGCATTTCACCTCGCTTCTTCTTGGGGGGCAATTTAGTGGATTTATAACCCTAAAATTGTTGTGGAGGTACGTGTGTTGAGGGGGGCGCCAGAAAGACTTCTTGCACAGGGTGCCATATAACCTAAGCTTGGCCATGGTTATCACATGGGAACACCTTTTGCAGCTTCTTAAATTGCAGTGGTAAGTAAATTTGTTGTGTATCAGAGGGCAAGGAACTCCTGATCAGAACATTTCTCAGAACTGTTGATTTTGAGTAACATAGCAGTGAAGGTTCTGGGAATATAGCTTTAAGACTGTGTAAGACACAATGTAATATTTTTAAAGTGTTCTTCTAGCTGTGGTCACTACCTGAGGTACATTATTGTTCTTTTTCCCTGTGTTAGAGAAGTTGACTTCTAGGTATCCTGCTAGTTTGTTCTGGTGATTTGATATAAATCAAATTAAAGCAGGGTGGTAGCCTTGATGTCAAAATGTCCTTTTGAGATGGTTTAAGTGTTCATTCCCGTCTGATGGCTTGGTTGTGGTTATGGCCTGACAGTAGATGATGGACTGCTAATGTGTTTGGGGTGGAAGCTGTCCCATTTGAGGTATGTAGGCCATAACAGACAAAGATGATGTTTTGATCTGTTTTGAATTTTTATATTGGTTTCCAGAAAGATGGTTTCTGTATTTGAATAGCTCAGTGTCAGGTTTATGGTGGGAAGAAATTCACTGAATCGCTCATGGAATTTTATTGGTTCTTGTTCAGAGTCAGTCCAAATGATTATAATATCGTTGATGTAAGAAGAGTAGGCCAAGGGATATATGAAGCAGGATACAAAAATCACTTTCCAATTTTGCCATGAAAATGTTGGCGTATTAAAGTGCCTTTTTGATGCCCATGGCAGTTCCAGTTTGCTGTATCTGTATTTTTGCCCAAAGAGAAATAATTGTGCATGAGGATACATTTAGTGAGTTACAGCACAGTCTTGCAAACAAACAAACAAGAAACTAATGGGATTGTTTATGAGTCTTTTCTGCAACTCATTAAATTAATCCTCATGCACAACCAAAATGAGTCACACAACACAAGGAAAGCAACTACAAGATTACCAAAAATAAAAAAAACATACATCCTGCAGTAGCTGTGATAACATATACATATATGCAATAGTACTAAAGCTAGAGGAATATGTCGGTTATAGAGCTCATTAGCAGTAGGCTCTCCATCAATCGTCTAAACCAGGGGTGCACAACCTTTTTTCGTCTGAGTCCCTCATTGTCACTTTGTTCTATTTCAGGGGGCCGGGAAAAATGTTGATCGCCCTATTACATGGGGTAATGTGTTGTCCATACCTCCCAACTTGTGAAAAGCCAGAGGGACAGTAGCAGCGACACATTAAGCAAGCCACAGCAATTTTTTCTTATACTAAGCCACATCTCTAACTCCAACCAAATCCTATCTATACACATCAAATTCTGTTCACTCCCCTTAGTGCATGCACATGGTAATTTTTACCTGTTTGTGCCCCTCACACCTTAGTACAGCCCTCTTTGTGCCCTCACAGAGTGGTTGTACTCCATTTGTGCCCCCACACAGTAGTTATGCCCATATTGTGCCCACACACAGTAGTAATGCCTCCTTTGTACCCTCACACAGTAGTTATGTCCACGTTGTACCCCACAATACTTATGTCCACATTGTGCCCTTACAGTAGTGCCCTCCATACTGTTAATAAAATAAATAAAAAACAGTAATACTCACCTAGCCTCATTCCCCTAATGATCGGAACACATCCTGCGCTCCCCAGCAGGTACGATGCAGTGACAATTCACCCCTGCTGGGCTGTGTAGAAGGAGTTCATAGGCTGATTGCCCGGCCTTCACACTCCTCCTACATAGCCCAGCAAGGGCAATGTGTCACAGTTTCTTATCTTCTGGGGAATGCAGGCCGGTACATGTTGAAGCAGGGAGTTGATGCCTCCCTGCTTTACTATTGTATTCAACTGTATTTGCAGCCTCAGGATGCGGATACAGTTGAAAGTGAGACATACTTCAGCCGTCCCTGGACTGTGGTACAGCCACCAAAATCTGGGACTGTCCAGATGGATCCAGAATGGTTGGGAGGTATGTTGCTGCCTATACCTGCATCTTTCATTCTGAAGAAAAGTGCAAATAAGCCAGCAAACGAGTTATTGCTCATTTATCAGCTGATCTTTGGCATTATTATACAGGCCAGGTATCAGAAATGAGCTTTCCTATGAACATTTGTTCCCAAGAATAGGCCTAAAAATCATGTGTAATAGGGGGCTTAAGTGGTGACATTTTCTTCCATCCTGCATCCTACCTATAGTTGATTGTGCTCATTGCTTATTACTGCCTCCTGTCCCCTGGTTATAGATTATATCTGTGTGACCACTGACCTGCGCCATGCAACAACCAGTAAGCACTTTCCCTTACTAGCGGGGAAAGGGCTAATTAGTTAACCTTTTAATGACCATTAGTGATGAGCGAGCATGCTCGCTCGGCTGAACACCGAGTGTACTCGAGCACCATGCTTGAGTCCCCTCCCCGCACCAAGACGGAATGCAAGTCAATGGGGACGGATCCGTTCGGTGTAACACAATAGTAAACGGATCCGTCCTCTATTGACTTTCATTGGAGTTCATGACGAATCCGTCACCTTACCTTTTCCAGCAGCTCCCTCCTCCCTCCAGCAGGTGGCACTGGGGTGAAACTTACCACTGTCTTCCTGCTGGGACAGGTCGGGAGCTGCTGTGAAAGGTAAGCACCTGGGTGCTCGATCATCACTAATAATAATAGACCATAACCACTTTTTTATGATTTAGCACAAATGGTGGTTCAGTGTTTGTAACTTTTCATTTTTTACGTCACACATAGGTATTTTTAATTTTTGTAATTGTTTTTTTAGTTTTATTTGGGGAAAACTGCAAGAAAATTGTAAAAAACAAAAATCAAACTACAGTATATCTCCTCATTCCCTGTTTTGTGTTGATCATTTTGATATATAATATGTATAGTTTCGGGTTGAATTAGGCGACGGTTACTTTTGGTGTGGGTATTTTTTTAATTATATTTTTTACTTATTTTTCATATTTACTTTTGCCACATAATACATTCCTCAAAAGGCAATAATGGTAACTGTTTCGGTTGGCATTTTTATTTTTTTTTACTTTACATTTATTTTTGACACATCTGTCCCCCAAGAGGTGATAATGGTGAGTTTTAGTTGGTGCGGGCGTTTTTATTTTATTTGTATTTTATTATTATTATTCTTTTTTTAATTCATTTTTGGCACATGATATTTCCGTTCTGGGAAACACTTACACTTTTTGCACTTTTTCCACTGTAACTGGGTTATCCAAAGGAACCTCAGTTACAAGGGAAAACAAGCTTCTGTGGCTATATTACACACATGAAGAGCGGTTCAGTGGATTTTTTAACTTACAGTATGTGTTCTAATGGAGTATAACGTTTTAATGATCCCTTCCTGCAAAATAATTTGTATTGTGGAATTCATTATTCCCCTAAGATAATTCTTAATTTGGCCTATTCATCGTTTTTCTGTTTAGAATTTATCTTTTCATTCCTCTATAATTCATTTTGTGGCCCAGTAACCATTCCCTTTATTTCCTTGTAAGTCATTTTGTTGCCCAGCAACCAATCTTTTATTCCCTTATAATTCAAATTGTGGGCAAGTAATTATTTCTGCATTCACTTAAAATTCATATTATGGCTAAATAATCATCCTTTAATTTCATCATAATTTATTTTGTGTCCAAGTAATCATTCCTTTATTCCTAATTCATCCCTATGTCAAATCCATCTCTTCTCTGTCCAGCTCCTGTTGTGCAGTAGTATTGTAGTTCAAAACTGGTGGAGGGCCCCTGTGCAAGAACATTGTGGGCGCGATGCATTCCTTAGTCCCTATTCTTAAAAGGATATTCCCATCACAGACTATGGGGGCATATCGCTAGGATATGCCCCCATTGTCTGAAAGATGAGGGTCCCACCTCTGGAACCCACACCTACAACGAGAACGTGGGGTGAGAGTGGGGAGAGTTGTGGCTGGAGGCCAGCAGTGCATGAGAGATTTGGCATGTTTTCTTAAATCAAGATGGCCTTCCGTGAGCAAATGGATGATGTGACCATGTATTTCTATTTTTACTGAAATTCGGATCAAAGTCAATTCAATTAATTTCCATTCGCTCAACACTAGACATTTTGTTTCTTCAGTTATTAGAGAAAAAGTGTTAATAATGCTTTGTTTTTGAATGGATCATTATTTCATACAACAGGCACTTTAATATTTTAATCATGATAGTAAAACACTTAAAAGAATTTCCGAGATTTTTATACTGATCAGTGGGGGGTCCAGCACCTGGGACCCCTGCCAATCAGCTGTTTTGAGAAGACAGCGGCACTCCTATGAACGTGGGTGCCTTCTCGCAGCTTACCAAGCACAGCACCGTACATTGTACAGCGGCTGTGCTTGGTATCGCGCCCAGCCCCATTCACTTGAATGGGGCTGAGCTGCTCCTAGGCCACATGACACATGAACGTGTCGTCACTCCGTCACTCTGCCTAGGAAAAGCAGAGAGAAGGCCGCAGTGCTAGCAGCCACTGCCTTCTCAAACAGCTGATCGGCATGAGTCCTGGATGTCGGACCCCCACCGATCAGATACTGATGACCTATCCAGAGTAAAACCCCTTTAATACAGATGTTGTAAGCGTTCAGTTAGTATCCTTAACCCTTTCACCCCCGGAGGTTTTTTCGGTTATGCATTTTCGTTTTGCGCTCACTGCCTTCAAACAGCCATAACTGTTTTATTTTTCTGTTCACAGGGCTTGTTTTTTTGCGGGACAAATTGTACTTTCCAACGCCACCATTTAATATTGCATATGGTGTAGTAGGAAGCGGAAAAAAATTCCAAATCGGGTGAAATTGCAAAAAAACCACTATTCCGCTACAGTTCTACGGGTTTCTTATTTACAGCGTTTGATGTTCATTAAAACTGACAGTTACTTTCATTCTACTGGTCAGTACGAATCCGGCGATGCCTAATATGTATAGTTCTTCCTGCGTTTAGATGGTGATAAAATAACTATAAAGTTGACCTTTTTTTTTTTTCCCTTGTCATATCTTGACCCCTATAACTTTTTGGTATTTATGTATACGGAGCTGTATGGGGGCTCATTTTTTGCGGGGCGATCTGAAGTTTTTATTGATACCATTCTGGGGTGTGTATGACTTTTTGATCACTTTTTATTTAATTTTTTTAGGAAAAAAAAGCGACAAAAAAACGGTGAATCGCCATTTGGACGCTTTTTTCCGCCACACAATTCGCCGTATTGGAATTTTTTTTATATTTTAAAAGTATGGGCGTTTTCGGTCATGGTGATACCCATGATGTCTATATTTATTGTTATTTAGGTATTTATTTTTTCATTATACGGAAAGGGGGTGATTTGAACTTTTATATATTTTTTAACATTTTTTTAAAATTTTTTTTGTGATTATTTTAAAGCTCAAATATGAGCTGATAAATTGTGTTTTTTTTTTTCTTTATGAGCAATCAGGGATTTACTAGATGGAGTTAAATCCCAAAATTGCTCATTTCTTATCCTGGCCTGCCATCTAGTGGTCAGAATAAGAATTGCAGTTTGGAAAACTGTAATCCTCACCAGCGAGGATTACAGTTTTCATATGGTGTACAGACACCCCGATTGGCCACTCTTCTTGGCCTACGCTTCCGTGTGATCACGGCATCAGAAGGCCCAGGAAGACGCCGCCGATGGAGGCAAGTAGCGGCAAGTCTCTGCTGTTAGAAACAGCAGAGACTTGCCGGCCATTACGCCCGCCGCACCCGCGAGCGGGCGTCATGTTCCCGCACCGCACCAGCACCGTACATGTACGGCGCTGGTCGTGAAGGGGTTAAGATAAAATATTGTTGACGCAATGCACTATTCCATTGTGATGCAATTAGAACTGCACCGTACGTTAATAGCATAGTGAACCAGTAGTTAGTCACTGCTCTGATTTGTACAGTAGGTATTTGTAGGCCCCATGAGACAATGTTTTATTAGACTTTCACATATATGAAAAAATTATGACTTGCCATTAACTTTATCCTTGAACTGAATATGTCTCTTACAGTCAGCATTGGTTGGTTTTAGTGCGTGTTAGGGATATGCTGCATTGACAAGGGGGTTGTAATTCCCACTCATCAATTCAATCGTACCTTTCCAGGAGAAATAACAGAAACAACAGAGTTCTAAGAAAAGATGATCCAGAATTGTTATTTTATGGTGAATGCAAGTACTTATAAAACAGACAACTATGAAGCGCATAAGAATCCTGCATCTACATTTCAACTGGTTGCTCTGGCTTTGTGTAGGGTAGCTAGTTCTTCACCATTCATTCTAAGTTGCAGATGGGTACAATGCATTTACTTAACATATGCTGTTTGTAAACTTAAATTGTATTATTCAATTGATTTTCAAATGTATAGATAGAGCAATTCCACTCACTGCCTAGCATTTCAAATTCCCTGTTGTTGCAGGTTCACTATAGTCTTAGCAAGCTTTATTACTAGAGATGAGCGAGCACTAAAATGCTCGGGTGCTCGTTATTCGAGTCGAACTTTTCCCGATGCTCAGGTGCTCGTTTCGAATAACGAACCCCATTGAAGTCAATGGGAGACTCGAGCATTTTTGCGGGGGACCAAGGCTCTGCCTAGGGAAGGCTGGGTGAAAACCTGGAAACCTCAGAAAATGATGGAAACACCATGGAAATGGACTGGAAACAGCAGGGGCAGCATGCATGGATGCCTCTGAGGCTGCCTAATCCCACCATTACCCCAAATTCTCAGGCAACAGCCTGGTGGTTACCCTCATGGCAATTGTGCTCACCCAGACCAAGAAAGGCGAGGCACATGGCCATCACATGTTAGGGAATCACCCAACTAGGTGCAACGAAGGTCCGTCACCGCCTGCAGGTGACACCACTACTCATGCTGGCACTGCAGCTAAAATCAAGTTTAGTATCTGTTCTTATCAGTTGCTGTGCCTGCTGGTGGTATGGTGGTGAGCATAGCTACTTCCCAAGCAGTTGATGCGGGTTCGATTCCCATCTATCGCAGGAGGCAATTCAGAATCAGTACAATATCTAATATGTCCCCCTACCCGGCAAAATTGTTTGGAGAGAGGGCATGTGGGGGGGAAGGAGGTTTCGCTGGAAGAGCCAGAGGAGTGCCCCCTGGGCTAGCGTGTGTGGTGGTGACAACAGCCGGAATGCATTTGGAAATGCTCTAGCATCAGCCGGTGCAGTATCGATTCTTCTCAGTTTAATACTGTATACGTCCCCTATCTTGGGACCCTATTTTTAATGGATTTTTCGAACACGGAAAAAGGAAAAAGAGCTTGCTCTGGCCAGGGGAGTGTTTGTCCCACTGCAGCTAAGGGGACGTGTTCACGCTCTGCCTATCACAGGTCAGGAGGCAGATAAAAGAAGAACAAAAACAAACATGAGTGCAACTTCTGATACGTCCCTATCCGGCTAAATTGTTTGTAGAGTGGGCCTGTAGGTGGGGGGGGGGGGCAGGCTGGGGCAAGGAGGTTTCGCTGGAAGAGCCAGAGGAGTGCCCCCTGGGCTAGCGTGTGTGGTGGTGACAACAGCCAGAATGGATTTTTGAAAACTGTTGCATCAACTGGTACAGTCGTAAATTATGAACTTGATCAAGTGTAGCATGTGTTCTCCGTATTCTTCTCAGTTTAATACCGTATATGGCAGCTATCCGGAAAAATAGTTTGGAGAGAGAGAAAGATAGAAAAAAGACATCAATTGTTTGGAGATAAGGCCTGTAGGTGGGGGGCAGGCTGGGGGGAAGGAGGTTTCGCTGGAAGAGCCAGAGGAGTGCCCCCTGGGCTAGCGTGTGTGGTGGTGACAACAGCCAGAATGGATTTTTGAAAACTGTTGCATCAACCGGTACAGTCGTAAATTATGAACTTGATCAAGTGTAGCATGTGTTCTCTGTATTCTTCTCAGTTTAATACAGTATATGGCAGCTATCCGGAAAAATAGTTTGGAGAGAGAGAAAAATAGGAAAAAGACGTCAATTGTTTGGAGAGAGGGCCTATAGGTGGAACTCCGGAAAAATTGTTTGGAGAGAGGGCCTGTAGGTGGACCTCCGGAACAATTGTTTGGAGAGAGAGAGGGCCTGTAGGTGGACCTCCGTTAAAATTGTTTGGACAGAGGGCCTATAGGTGGACCTACGGAAAAATTGTTTGGAGAGAGGGCCTGTACGTGGACCTCCGGAACAATTGTTTGGAGAGAGAGAGGGCCTGTAGGTGGACCTCCGTTAAAATTGTTTGGACAGAGGGCCTATAGGTGGACCTCTGGAAAAATTGTTTGAATAGAGGGCCTGTAGGGGGCCCTCCTGAAAAATTGTTTGAAGAGAGGGCCTGTAGGTGGACCTCTGGAAAAATTGTTTGAATAGAGGGCCTGTAGGGGGCCCTCCTGAAAAATTGTTTAAAGAGAGGGCCTGTAGGGGGCCCTCCTGAAAAATTGTTTGAAGAGAGGGCCTGTAGGTGGACCTCTTGAAAAATTGTTTGAATAGAGGGCCTGTAGGGGGCCCTCCTGAAAAATTGTTTGAAGAGAGGGCCTGTAGGGGGCCCTCCTGAAAAATTGTGCTAAAAGAGTGCCAGTTGGACCTCTAAAAAATGGCGTTTTTTGGGTCAGTGTTAGGCAAAGACGATATGGAGGAGGAGGAGGAGTAGAGAAGAGGAGTAGAGAAGAGTAATCGGATACATAAGTTATTTAAATCTTTAGCTGCTTTCCCCCGGAGGAGATTTGAATTCCGGTGAAATCCAGGCTTTGTTCATTTTAATAAGCGTCAGCCTGTCAGCGCTGTCAGTTGACAGGCGTGTACGCTTATCGGTGATGACGCCACCAGCTGCACTGAATACCCGCTCTGACAGCACGCTAGCGGCAGGGCAGGCCAGCACCTCCAAGGCGTACAGCGCCAGTTCAGGCCACGTGTCCAGCTTTGAAACCCAGTAGTTGTATGGAGCAGAGTGATCGCTATGGACGTTGGTATGGTCAGCTAGGTACTCCCTCACCATCTTTCTGTACAGCTCCCCCCTACTCTGCCTAGACTGGGGACAGGTGACAGTGTCTTGCTGGGGTGACATAAAACTGGCAAAGGCCTTGGAGAGCGTTCCCCTGCCAGTGCTGGACAAGCTGCCTGCTCGCCTCCTCTCCCCCGCTACTTGGCCCACAGAACCATGCCCGACGCTAGCGGCGTCAGATGTGAAGAATTGTTTCAGCTTGTGCACCAGGGCCTGTTGATACCTATTCACTCTCATACTCCTTTCCTCTGCAGGGATGAGAGTGGAAAGGTTCTGCTTGTACCGTGGGTCCAGGAGAGTGAACACCCAGTAATCGGTGTTGGAAAAAATTCTTCTAACGCGAGGGTCACGGGATAGGCAGCCTAACATGAAGTCTGCCATGTGCGCCAGAGTCCCAACACGCAAGAATTCCCTCTCCTCACTGACCTGACTCTCCATTTCCTCCTCCTCCTCCTCCTCCTCCAAGTCCTCCTCTTCAGCCCATACACGCTCAAGAGTTAAGGACTGAGCACTGGTACCCTCTACTGTCTCGCCGACATTCTCCTCCTCTTCCTCCTCATCCTCATCCCCCTCCTCCGATAGGCGCTGAGAAACAGACCGGAGGGTGCTCTGGCTATCAAGCGACGTATCTTCCTCCACCGTCTCTTGTGACAAGCGCAAAGCATCCAACTTGATGCTGAGCAGTGAGTTTTTCAACAGGCAAAGCAGCGGGATGGTGAGGCTGATAATGGCGGCATCGCCGCTGACCATCTGTGTTGACTCCTCAAAGTTGCTCAACACCTGGCAGATATCAGACATCCACGTCCACTCCTCATTGTAGACTAGAGGAATCTGAGAGACCTGACTACCAGTTCTGGTGGAAGATGACATCTGGCAGTCTACAATAGCTCTGCGCTGCTGGTAAACTCTGGATAACATGTTTAATGTGGAATTGCATCTCGTGGGCACGTCGCACAACAGTCGGTGAGTGGGCAGTTGTAGGCAGCGCTGTGCTGCCCTGAGAGTGGCAGCATCTGTGGTCGACTTGCGGAAATGCGCACAGATGCGGCGCACCTTGGTGAGCAAACCAGACAGATTTGGGTATGTCTTGAGGAACCGCTGAACTATTAGATTGAACACGTGGGCCAGGCATGGCACATGTGTCAGTCTGCCGAGTTGCAGAGCCGCCACCAGGTTACGCTCGTTGTCACACACAACCGTGCCTGGCTTGAGGTTCAGCGGTGCCAGCCACACATCGGTCTGCGCCGTGATGCCCTGTAACAGCTCTTGGGCGGTGTGCCTTTTGTCACCTAAGCTCAGCAGTTTGAGCACCGCCTGCTGGCGCTTACCCACGCACTGCTGCTGCGCCTAGAGCTACCGACTGAAGGCGCCGTGCCCATGGATGGTAATTCGGTGGAGGAGGAGGGGTCGGAGGAGGAGGAGGAGGCATAGTACGTCTGAGAGACCGTGACCGAGGTAGGCCCCGCAATCCTCAGTGTGGGCAGTACATGAGCGGCCCCAGGGTCATTCTCGGTCCCAGCCTCCACCAAGTTAACCCAATGTGCCGTCAGTGAGATATAGTGTCCCTGCCCGGCAGCACTTGTCCACGTGTCCGTGGTTAGGTGGACCTTCTCAGAAACAGCGTTGGTCAGGGCACGGATGATGTTCTCCGACACGTGCTGGTGTAGGGCTGGGACGGCACATCGGGAAAAATAGTGGCGGCTGGGGATGGAATACCGAGGGGCAGCCACCGCCATGAGATTGCGAAAGGCCTCGGTCTCTACCAGCCTATAGGGCAGCATCTCCAGGCTAAGCAATTTGGAGATGTGGACGTTGAGGGCTTGGGCATGTGGGTGGGTGGAACTGTATTTCCTCTTGCGCTCCAGCGTCTGCTGTAAAGACAGCTGAACGCTGCGCTGGGACACATTGGTGGACACTGTGGAGGATCGTTGAGGCGAAGGTGTGGTTTTCCGGCGGGAGGCGCTCGTGCCGGGGTCCTGGGCAGGGGGTTGACTAGCAGAGGCAGCGAGTGATGCAGGGGGTTGACTAGCAGAGGCAGCGAGTGACACAGGGGAAGGAGCAGTGGTGTGACCCGCAGGAGGTGGTGAACGGCCTTGGTTCCATTGAGTGGGGTGTTTAGCATTCATATGCCTGCGCATGCTGGTGGTGGTTAGGCTAGTAGTGGTGGCACCCCTGCTGATCCTGGTGTGGCACAGGTTGCACACCACAGTCCGTCGGTCATCCTCACTTTCTTTAAAGAACCTGCAGACTTGCGAACATCTAGGCCTCGCCACGGGAGCTTCACTACGTGAAACAGTTGCTGCTGATGCAAAAGCTCTGGCCCTGCTTCTCCCTCTGGCCACACCACTGCCTCTTCCAACCTGTTCTGGTGCAGCACTCGCCTCCGCCTCAGAAGCACTGTCTTCACTCGGCATATCAACCCAGCTTGGGTCAGTCACCTTGTCATCCTCCGATTCCTCAGTCTGCTCCCCCCTTGGAATTCCTCCCCTAACAACAACTTCACCACTGTCTAACAACCGTGTCTCCTCATCGTCTGACACCTCTTTACAAACTTCTTCCACTAACTCAACATTGTCATCATCATCACCCACAGACTGCGACAGTTGGAAAACTTGGGCATCGGGAACGAGGTCAGCAGCAACCTGAGAAGTGGTTTGTGTACAGAAAGTGTCACCTGGACAGTATATACGGATGGGAGCGAATGTGCTGAACTGTGACACACAGAAAGGTTACACGCAGCTGAGTAAAATGGATTTGTATCACTGAGCTAAAACAAATGAAATAATATATTTTTTTTTTTATATTTTGTTTTTTTGGGAACGTGACGTGCAGGAAATATGGTAGAACTGACTGACACCCTCTTAACGGTGGCTATTTAGTCTGTGACCCAGACAAATGTCACACAGAGAATTTTCTGGATCAAGCGGTAGATGATATTGGTAGCAAATGACTTGGTTGTATTGTGTGACGTACAGAAAGTGTCACCTGGACAGTATATACGGATGGGAGCGAATGTGCTGAACTGTGACACACAGAAAGGTTACACAAAGCTGAGTAAAATGGATTTGTATCACTGAGCTAAAACAACTGAACTAATAATTTTTTTTTTTATATTTGTTTTTTTGGGAATGTGACGTGCAGGAAATATGGTAGAACTGACTGACACCCTCTTAACGGTGGGCTATTTAGTCTGTGACCCAGACAAATGTCACACAGAGAATATTCTGGATCAAGCGGTAGATGATATTGGTAGCAAATGACTTGGTTGTATTGTGTGACGTACAGAAAGTGTCACCTGGACAGTATATACGGATGGGAGCGAATGTGCTGAACTGTGACACACAGAAAGGTTACACGCAGCTGAGTAAAATGGATTTGTATCACTGAGCTAAAACAAATGAAATAATATATTTTTTTTTTTATATTTTGTTTTTTTGGGAACGTGACGTGCAGGAAATATGGTAGAACTGACTGACACCCTCTTAACGGTGGCTATTTAGTCTGTGACCCAGACAAATGTCACACAGAGAATTTTCTGGATCAAGCGGTAGATGATATTGGTAGCAAATGACTTGGTTGTATTGTGTGACGTACAGAAAGTGTCACCTGGACAGTATATACGGATGGAGCGAATGTGCTGAACTGTGACACACAGAAAGGTTACACAAAGCTGAAGTAAAATGGATTTGTATCACTGAGCTAAAACAACTGAACTAATAATTTTTTTTTTTATATTTTGTTTTTTTGGGAACGTGACGTGCAGGAAATATGGTAGAACTGACTGACACCCTCTTAACGGTGGCTATTTAGTCTGTGACCCAGACAAATGTCACACAGAGAATATTCTGGATCAAGCGGTAGATGATATTGGTAGCAAATGACTTGGTTGTATTGTGTGACGTACAGAAAGTGTCACCTGGACAGTATATACGGATGGGAGCGAATGTGTTGAACTGTGACACACAGAAAGGTTACACGCAAGCTGAGTAAAATGGATTTGTATCACTGAGCTAAAACAACTGAAAAATATATTTTTTTTTATATTTGTTTTTTTATATTTTTTTTACAATTTTGTTTTTTTGGGAACGTAACGTGCAGGAACTATGGTAGGACTGACTGACACCCTGTTAACGGTGGCTATTTAGTCTGCGACCCAGAGAAATGTCGCACAGAGAGTTTTCTGGATCAAGCGGTAGATGATATTGGTAGCAAATGACTTGGTTGTATTGTGTGACGTACAGAAAGTGTCACCTGGACAGTATATACGGATGGGAGCGAATGTGCTGAACTGTGACACACAGAAAGGTTACACAAAGCTGAGTAAAATGGATTTGTATCACTGAGCTAAAACAACTGAAAAAATATTTTTTTTTTTATATTTGTTTTTTTATATTTTTTTTTACAATTTTGTTTTTTGGGAACGTAACGTGCAGGAACTATGGTAGGACTGACTGACACCCTGTTAACGGTGGCTATTTAGTCTGCGACCCAGAGAAATGTCACACAGAGAGTTTTCTGGATCAAGCGGTAGATGATATTGGTAGCAAATGACTTGGTTGTATTGTCTGACGTACAGAAAGTGTCACCTGGACAGTATATACGGATGGGAGCGAATGTGTTGAACTGTGACACACAGAAAGGTTACACGCAGCTGAGTAAAATGGATTTGTATCACTGAGCTAAAACAACTGAAATAATATTTTTTTTTTTTTATATTTTGTTTTTTTTGGGAACGTGACGTGCAGGAAATATGGTAGAACTGACTGACACCCTCTTAACGGTGGCTATTTAGTCTGTGACCCAGATAAATGTCACACAGAGAATTTTCTGGATCAAGCGGTAGATGATATTGGTAGCAAATGACTTGGTTGTATTGTGTGACGTACAGAAAGTGTCACCTGGACAGTATATACGGATGGGAGCGAATGTGCTGAACTGTGACACACAGAAAGGTTACACAAAGCTGAGTAAAATGGATTTGTATCACTGAGCTAAAACAACTGAAAAAATATTTTTTTTTTTATATTTGTTTTTTATATTTTTTTTACAATTTTGTTTTTTGGGAACGTAACGTGCAGGAACTATGGTAGGACTGACTGACACCCTGTTAACGGTGGCTATTTAGTCTGCGACCCAGAGAAATGTCGCACAGAGAGTTTTCTGGATCAAGCGGTAGATGATATTGGTAGCAAATGACTTGGTTGTATTGTGTGACGTACAGAAAGTGTCACCTGGACAGTATATACGGATGGGAGCGAATGTGTTGAACTGTGACACACAGAAAGGTTACACGCAGCTGAGTAAAATGGATTTGTATCACTGAGCTAAAACAACTGAAATAATAATTTTTTTTTTTTATATTTTGTTTTTTGGGAACGTGACGTGCAGGAAATATGGTAGAACTGACTGACACCCTCTTAACGGTGGCTATTTAGTCTGTGACCCAGACAAATGTCACACAGAGAATTTTCTGGATCAAGCGGTAGATGATATTGGTAGCAAATGACTTGGTTGTATTGTGTGACGTACAGAAAGTGTCACCTGGACAGTATATACGGATGGGAAGCGAATGTGCTGAACTGTGACACACAGAAAGGTTACACAAAGCTGAGTAAAATGGATTTGTATCACTGAGCTAAAACAACTGAAAAATATTTTTTTTTTTATATTTGTTTTTTTATATTTTTTTTACAATTTTGTTTTTTTGGGAACGTAACGTGCAGGAACTATGGTAGGACTGACTGACACCCTGTTAACGGTGGCTATTTAGTCTGCGACCCAGAGAAATGTCGCACAGAGAGTTTTCTGGATCAAGCGGTAGATGATATTGGTAGCAAATGACTTGGTTGTATTGTGTGACGTACAGAAAGTGTCACCTGGACAGTATATACGGATGGGAGCGAATGTGCTGAACTGTGACACACAGAAAGGTTACACAAAGCTGAGTAAAATGGATTTGTATCACTGAGCTAAAACAACTGAAAAATATATATTTTTTTATATTTGTTTTTTTATATTTTTTTTACAATTTTGTTTTTTTGGGAACGTAACGTGCAGGAACTATGGTAGGACTGACTGACACCCTGTTAACGGTGGCTATTTAGTCTGCGACCCAGAGAAATGTCGCACAGAGTTTTCTGGATCAAGCGGTAGATGATATTGGTAGCAAATGACTTGCGTTGTATTGTGTGACGTACAGAAAGTGTCACCTGGACAGTATCATACGGATGGGAGCGAATGTGCTGAACTGTGACACACAGAAAGGTTACACAAAGCTGAGTAAAATGGATTTGTATCACTGAGCTAAAACAACTGAAAAATATTATTTTTTTTAATATTTGTTTTTTTATATTTTTTTACAATTTTGTTTTTTTGGGAACGTAACGTGCAGGAACTATGGTAGGACTGACTGACACCCTGTTAACGGTGGCTATTTAGTCTGGCGACCAGAGAAATGTCGCACAGAGAGTTTTCTGGGATCAAGCGGTAGATGATATTGGTAGCAAATGACTTGGTTGTATTGTGTGACGTACAGAAAGTGTCACCTGGACAGTATATACGGATGGGAGCGAATGTGCTGAACTGTGACACACAGAAAGGTTACACAAAGCTGAGTAAAATGGATTTGTATCACTGAGCTAAAACAACCGAAAATTTTTTTTTTTTTTTATATTTGTTTTTTTATATTTTTTTTTTACAATTTTGTTTTTTTGGGAAAGTAACGTGCAGGAACTATGGTAGGACTGACTGACACCCTCTGTTAAAGGTGGCTATTATGTCTGCGACCCAGAGAAATGTCGCTCAGAGAGTTTCTGGATCAAGCGGTAGATGATATTGGTAGCAAATGACTTGGTTGTATTGTGTGACGTACAAAAGTGTCACCTGGAACAGTATATACGGATGGAGCGAATGTGCTGAACTGTGACACACAGAAAGGTTATACGCAGCTGAGTAAAATGGATTTGTATCACTGAGCTAAAACAACTGAACTAAATAATTTTTTTTTATAATTTTGTTTTTTTTGGGAACGTGACGTGCAGGAAATATAGGTTAGAACTGACTGCACCCTGTTAACGGTGGCTATTTAGTCTGTTACCCAGACAAATGTCGCACGAGAGTTTTCTGGATCAAGCTGTAGATGATATTGGTAGCAAATGACTTGGTTGTATTCTGTGACGTACAGAAAGTGTCACCTGGACAGTATATATGGATTGGAGTGAGTCAGTGCTGAACTGTGACACACAACTGAAACAACTGAAAAAACAACTGAAAAAATATTTTTTTTTTTATATTTTTTTTTATATTTTTTTTTACAATTTTGTTTTTTGGGAACGTAACGGCAGGAACTATGGTAGGACTGACTGACACCCTGTTAACGTGGATATTTAGTCTGCGACCAGAAAATGTCACACAGAGAGTTTT
>ONZH01024533.1:0-47595 GCA_900303285.1 Rhinella marina | reverse complement strand
TAGCATTCTCAGTATTCAAAAAAACAAAACAAGACTTAAAACGTTTTAAGTGGCTGCAGTAGCATCATGAAATCAACTCTCATATACTGAAGGCAACAGCATATACATATAAAAAAAAGGAAAAAAAATAAAAAGAATACTCCTTCCTCTGTAGAAATACTCTGTGCTGCCCTCAATACATTTAAACTGATTTTTCATGATAGTTGCCTTTATAAAATGAGTGTAACCATTTTACATTGCATGCAAATCTGTGGATAACTGAAGCCTTTAAAAGGTGTCACCTCTTGGGCCTCCACATAATTTTTAAGAGGTGTCACCTCTTGGGCCTCCACATAATTTTTAAGAGGTGTCACCTCTTGGGCCTCCACATAATTTTTAAGAGGTGTCACCTCTTGGGCCTCCACATTAATTTTTAACACGTCTCACCTCTTTAGCCTCCACACAATTTTTAAGACGTCTCACCTCTTGGGCCTCCACAAAATTTTCCATGAGCCTCTGGCCAGCCCACGGCCTCTTCCTGCCTTTTGCGGTCCTACGCATCCCTCAACATCCCCACTGCTTTACCTGCTAGACATGACACTGGGCCAGGTCGGGTCACTGACATCTCAAGCGCCAACAATTTGGGCATTTTAAGGCTTCTGCATGTGTTTGAGTTGTTTTTACATTTTAAAGAAGACATGTCTGACCACATCTCACACACACACACAATGACAATTAGGGGTGGGGTCTATTTGCTTTCCCCCTTGCCTATGCCATCTGTGGTTGTCATAGGCAACGTGATTTTAAGGGGTGCAGAATTTTATCTTCTTTTTTGTCTAGTTTGGCTTGGGGTCCATGGCAATGTAGAGGAAAGAAGGTTTCCTTGTATGGTCTCACTTTACAGAGAGGTTAGATTGTGTTTGGAGTGTATTGTTGAGAGGCTGTGATAGTGGCGTAATAGTGCGACTTGGGCGCGTTATATGCACCCAGACATGCTTCCCCTGCTGTCCCAGTTGCATTCCAGCAGTGTTGGCATCCTTTTCTGAGGTTCCAGGGTGGACTTGGTGACCTCCAAGTGGTCGAATTGAGATTTCCAAGTGGCGAGCATTTTTTTCCCATAGACTTTAATGGGATTCGATATCCGGTCGAATAGTCGAATTTCGCGGTCTATTCGAATCGAATTTCGAACTTTCGAATATTTCACTACTCGCTCATCTCTAGCTATGAACATTGCAACAGCGATATAATATATCCATATACAGTGGTGAAAATAAGTATTTGATACACTAGCAATTTTGCAAATTTTCTTATCTACAAAGAATGGAAAGGTCTGTAATTTTAACCGTATTTACACTTTAAAAAAATGAAGCAAGTATTTGATAGAATAGAAAAACAAAACTTAATATTTGGTACAGAAATCTTTGTTTGCAATTACAGAGGACAGACATTTCCTGTTGTTCTTGACCAAGTTCGCATACATTGCATCAGGGATTTTGGCCCGCTCCTCCATACAGATCTTCTCCAGATCTTCCAGGTTTCGGGTCTATCGCTGGACTACATTAAGTTTCACCTCCCTCCAAAGATTTCTAATTGGGTTCAGGTCTGGAGACTGGCTAGGCACTCCAGGACCTTGAAATGTTTCTTATGGAGCCACTCCTTAGTTGCTCTGGCTGTGTGTTTTGGGTTATTGTCATGCTGGAAGACCCAGCCACGACTCATCTTCAATGCTGTTACTGAGGGAAGGAGGTTGTTGGTCAGAATCTCACAATACATGGCCCAATCCATCCTCCCTTCAATATGGTGCAGTCGTCCTGGGGTTGTACTCATCCTTTTTCTTCCTCCAAACACGGTGAGTGGAGTTGATACCAAAAAGTTCTATTTGATCTCATCCGACCACATGACCTTTTCCCATGCCTCCTCTGGATCATCCAGATGGTCATTGGTGAAAACGGGCTTGGACATGCACTGGTGTGAGCAGGGGGACCTTGCGTGCCCTGCAGGATTTTAATCCATGATACCGTAGCATAGTGTGTTACTAATGGTAATCTTTGAGACTGTGGTCCCAGCTCTATTCAGGTCATTGACCAGGTCCTCCTGTGTAGTTCTTGGCTTATTTCTGACCTTTATCAGAATCATCCTTACCCCATGAGGCAAGATCTTGCATGGAGCCCCAAACGAGGAAGATTGACAGCCATCTTGTGTTTCTTCCATGTTCTAATAATTGCGCCAACAGTTGTTGACTTCCCACCAAGCTGATGGCCTTTTGTCCTGTAGTTCATCCCAGCCTTGTGCGGGTCTACAATTTTGTCCCTGGTGTCCTTAGACAGCTCTTTGGTCTTGGCCATGGTGGAGAGGTTGGAGTGTGATTGAGTGTATGGACAGGTATCTTTTATACAGGTAATGAGTTCAAATAGGTGCAATTAATACAGGTAATGAGTGCAGAGTAGGAGGGCTTCTTAAAGAAAAACTAACAGGTCTGTGAGAGCTAGAATTCTTTCTGGTTGGTAGGTGATCAAATACTTATTTCATGCAATACAATGCAAATAATTTAGTGTGATTTTCTGTATTTTTTTTAGGCTACTTTCACACTAGCGTTTTGGAATTCCGGTATTGAGCTCCGTCATAGGGGCTCAATACCGGAATAAAACGCTTCAGTTTTGTCCCTATTCATTGTCAATGGGGACAAAACTGAACTGAAGACAACTGAATGCTCCTGAAAGCATTCCATTCAGTCTTCAGACCGGAGAGCAAACCACAACATGCTGCGGGTTGATCCAGAATGACCCCCAATGCAAGTCAATAGGGACGGATCTGTTTGGTGTGGACACACTTGTAAACGGATCCGTCCTCCATTGACTGTCAATAGAGGTTATTCCGGATCCGTTTAAAAGATGCTAAAGATAATACAACCGGATCCGGAATTACGAATCCACAAGATTGTATTATTCAGTATGGATCCGGCGGGTGAAGGGACTAAGGCTAGTGTGAAAGTAGCCTTAGTCTGTCAGTTGAAGTGTACCTATGATAAAAATTACAGACCTCTCCATTCTTTGTGAGTGGGAAAACATGCAAAAATGCCAGTGTATCAAATACTTATTTTCCCCAATGTATGATTTTTTCCTTTCATTTTTTTCATGTACAGTAAAATGGTATATTTTTGTTTTTAAGAAAAATAAATCATGTGTTACAAAAAGGAAAAAGCTATAAAGGATATAAAAAATATGAAATAATAGTTGAGATAGATGATAGTTTTCTTAATTTTTTTAAATTACATTATTTTCATATAAAGATTTATTTTTTGTCTTCAACCAAGTTAAATATCCTGTGAAGATTGACACAGTAATATCATAAAAATATTAAAATTAGCCCTAAATTACTATTCAGATTATCACATTTGACTAAGTGGACCTTGGTTGGAATTGTGAAAGATGCTATTTGGGGAAAAGCTTTGTGGGTCTCACAAGAAGGTCAGAAGCACTGAGTGTGTAATAAGCAGGAAACTATAGAGCAGCCATTATCTTCCCTGTGACAACAGAGCAATTCAATGACCTGGCATGCTGACAAATGGAGAGGAAAATTCTGTACTGAGATGTAAATTCCTCATGCAGGTCCCTCATGAATATCTTGTCTCCGGGATACAATCTAGTGACCTGGAAAACGAGGTTCCTCCCCAATCAAGATGACAGGCAGAGCTGGTTTCCTGTTAGAAAGACTACTAGGTGTGTAAAAAATTACTATTCCTGAAGAAAAAAATGAGATGTCGCACAGAGGAAAATATTACTTTTAAATGGTCTTCAGCAGAGCCTTTGAATGGCAGCTGTTAAAAATTCAATTGTGTATATGTCACACTGAATGCCAGACAGGGACTTCATATAGAAGGACATTTTCTTTTCCATCTTTATTATTTTAGTTAAAAAAAGACCAATGGGAAAAAAAAAAACAACGATTTTATTGCATGCTAAATTCAACCCACATTTGCATATTGATAGAATTTCTTATTGACCCTTAAACACAACAAAGCCAAACGCATTGAAATATCATAGTGATTATTTCAAATGGATCAAATTTAAGATGGGAATTGTCAAAAACTAGCTTTCCCAATGAATTAAAAAGCCTGGGACTGATAACCGTGGACCCGTGACTTATTACAGTGGTGAGGTGTACTGTGCAGTTAATTTTCTGAAGATTTGACTCATGTGCAAATAATCGGGTACAGCATAATGGGAAGAGGGGGTGCCAGTTCAGAATAACGATGACTCGTTGGGGGTTATTGAAGTTTATTAGAACATGTATAATTAAAGGGAATCTGTAGGCATTGAATTCTTTAAACAAAGGTCTCACGTTAAACTTTTATTTTTAATTTTCTCTTCATTAAAAAAAATCTAGAAACTTTCATGCTGTTTGCTAAGAACTAAGAAAAGACACCTTACAGATTTAAAGATCTCTTTTCAGCTTGTTCTGTGTACTCCAAAGGCATATGTTACAGCAGTCAGTAGGGAAGACATGGACAGTGATCCCTAACTGGAACCCCACCCTCTTTCTCTGCCTACTTGCAGTACAAGCCCTAGGTGGCAAGTCTGCAACTGGTTGATGTTCCCTATCCTACTATTTGCAAGACAGACGAAACACAGAGACAGAACCACATAAAAGCAGCACATAAAAGAGTCGTACAGGAATGGGTCGGAACCAGGAGGACGATACAGTACGAAATCGAGAGACAGAGGATAGTCAAATAGCCAAGCCGAGATCAGGACCAGATGGGAGAACAGTACCAAAAACACAAAGCAGAGAGTGGTAAAAAGCAAGCCGAGGTCAATAATATGAGCAATTCAAACTCACAGACAGAACTGGATCCGAGAGCACAGCAAAAGAGTCACAGACTATCACTGGCACTGGTATAAGGCCAGGAAGGGGTTTAAATAGAGCACTGAGTACCAGGATCAGAACCTGATAGATCCTGACTCGACGCTTAATTAGCACATAGGAATAAAGCAACTGAGCTAATCAGCCCATAGCTAGTCTCCTCCAGCACACGTTGTTGTGGGGAGAAAGAGCATTGCATCCTGTTGCTAAGGATACTGTCGTGTCACCGGGGGTCATGGCCCGGCAGCATTTCTCACCCGGCGTGGTCGTGCAGAAACCCGGACAGGTAAGTTTGTAACAGAATATGTGAAGAGCATACTCACAATACTCTCCCATAGACATCAATAGGTTGCCCAGGTATGTTATATAAATGAAATCTCACTAGACAAGATGATGGCTTCTCCCATAATCTTGTTAGTGCCAACTTATTCCACAGCACTGTACTGTGATTGAGGTTCACAATGTAAATTCCAAATGAACTTAAATTAAATGATCTGTACATTTTTAAAGTTAAGAGTACTCAGTGGAAACCCACACAACATGGAGAGAACATATGAACTCAATGCAGATGTTGTGTTTGGTCGCATCCCAGGATCGGTACTTCCTTACAGCTTACCAAGCAGAGCACTGTTCATTTTATAGCGGCTATGCTTGGTATTGCAGAGAAGGCCCATTTACTGGAATGTGACAGATGAATATCAACGGCTAAGAATGAGGCTGCAGTGCTCAACTGAGCACCGCAGCCTTTTCAAACAGCTTATCGGCTGGGGAGCCCATCTTTGAATCAGTCAGCAAACTTGATTCAGGTCTGAATCGATTCTACCCAAATCAAAAGCGCTTCAATTGACCTTAAAATTGGTACATAACACTCTGAAGTCTCCTAGGACTATTTTTTCTGTTTTGTCTTTCACACTTTTTATTTTGTTATTATTTTTTTTAATTTGTGTCCCCCCCCCCTTCAAACTCTTTAACGTAATGACAGCTAAAGCAAACAGTGTCAGAATGACACTGATATATATAGCTATTAGTTGATGGTGTCAACTGTGAACGTGGGGTGAGCATGGGTATTTTACCACAGTGCACAACCAGGTCATTATGAAGGATTTGAGGAAACACTGATCAGCACAAAACACCTGTTGCCTGGGCACCCCACATCTGACTATCCTGTTTGCTTTTATATAGAGAAATAAAGGAAGAAGATTTTATGTTAGTGAATGCCATGAATATTTTTTTTGTTTGGATAGTTTTTTACTGTATGTTGCCTTTGCGCCTTTAATGGTGCTACTTCCTCCACCCTCCTCCTCTTTCCTCTGATATCACTTCCTCCTTGGCACTACAATCAGGCTCCCAGGTCCTGTCCAACACACAGTCACCATCAACCATGTTTATCAGACTAGTGCTGTGAACCTTCCTTCAGGACTGGGAGAGTTAATTCTTTCCTCCTGCCCCTGTCCAAGTGATGATGAGTCTAAGTACAGCCTACTTAGCTGGGCTGTAGTTCCACCTCCTTGCCTGAGCTTTAAGGCTGTGTAGTCTCTATTAACCAGTGAAGGTGATCTCTTGCCTGACTACCATGTATGCTTCAAATGTGACCATGGCATCACAGTAGTCCAGAAGCAGAAGCTTCTGCTCCGGTAACAGCCTCCATATATTTCTACCCACAGTGGCTCCACATGTTCATGTCCCTCACTTATATCTTCCAGGAGTGTGGGACTTAGACAGGCCTTTACATAAAGGTAGACCCCTCCCCCTCTCCATTTTTGGCAATCCTTTCTAAACAGACTGTAACCCTGTACGTTAACTGACCAGTCATAGCTATTATCCAGCCATGTCTCAGTTATTCCCACTATGTCGTAGTCCTCCTCACACATCACTACTTCCAGTTCACCAGTTTTATTAGTGCCCAAGCCTCCAATCTATCCAGATCCATCTGTAGCAGTGTACTGTCCTCTTCTGTTTTAATTACTTTACACAGTTTAGTGTCATCTGCAAAAAATTTATATTTTACTGTGCAAGCCTTCTACAAGATAATTAATAAATATATTGAAGAGAATAGGGCCCAACACTGAGCCCTGTGATACCCCACTAGTGACAGTGACCCAATCTGAGTATGTACCGTTAATAACCACCCTCTATTTTCTATCACTGAGCCAGTTACTTACCCACATACAGACATTTTCTCCCAGTCCAAGCATTCTCATTTTATATACTAACCTTTTATGTGGTATCGTGTCAAATGCTTTGGAGAAGTCCAGATAAACGACAACCATTGATTCCCCGCACTGATTCCCCATTGATTCCCCACTAGAACTTACATCCTCATAGAAACTGATTAAATTAGTTTGACATGACCGATCCCTCATGAATCCATGCTGATATGGAGTTATTTGCTTATTTTCATAGAGGTACTCCAAGATAGCATCTCTTAGAACACCTTCAAACAGTTTACCCACGACAGATGTTAAACTTACTGGCCTATAGTTTCCGGGCTCTGTTTTTGGACCCTTTTTGAATATTGGCACCACATTTGCTATGCGCCAATCCTGTGGAACACTCCCTGTCAGTATAGAGTCCTTAAATATCAGAAATAAGAGTCTGGCTATGATATTACTTAATTCTCTCATGGTATTGTATGCCATCCGGTCCTGGCGATTTGTCTATTTTAATCTTTTTAAGACATCGCTGTACTTCTTCCTGGGTCAGACTGGGCACTTTTAGTGGGGAATTTACTTTTATATTCTGCATTTCATCTGACAGTTTATTTTCCTCAGTGAATACAGTGGAGAAAAAAATATTTAATAGCTTTGCTTCTCCTCATCGGTCTCTGCAACTCCTTCCTCATTACTCTGTAAAGGGCCGACACCTTCAGGTTTATACTTTTCACTATATATATAATTGAAGAACATTTTAGGGTTAGTTTTACTCTCTTTGGCGATTAATCTCTCGGTCTCTAGTTTGGCTGCTTTTTTTTGTCTTTTACATATTCTATTATTTCCTTATAGTTTTTCAATGCTTCCTCGCTCCCCTCCTGTTTTAACAATTTAAATGCTTTCTTTTTGTCATTTATTACTTTCTTTACAGCTCTATTTATCCACATAGGTTTTTTCTTGTTCCTTGACCTTTTATTACCATAAGGAATGTACCTCTCACAATTAGATATTAGGATGCTTTTAAAAATCTACTATTTTGTGGCTGTATTTTTATTTTTGAGGACTTTGTCCCAGTTAGGTCTATGGCCTCTCTTAGTTGGCTAAACTTTGCTTTTTTGAAGTTTGGTATTTTTGTTCCTCCCTGAAGTAGCACTCTTTTGAATGACAATTTGAAGGTTATTACTTTATGGTCACTATTTCCAAGGTGTTCCCCAACCTGCACATCTGTTGTTCTGTCAGGTCTATTAGTTAATACTAAGTCCAGTATGGCTGTCCCTCTAGTCGGGTCATGAACAAGTTGAGAAAGTTAATTGTCTTTGGTTATTGACAAGAACCTGTTTCCTTTATGAGATATACAGGTTTCAGATTCCCAGTCTAAATCTGGGTAGTTGAAGTTTCCCATAATAACGACATCATTATGATTTGCCGCCTAGTCTATTTCATTTAGGCCTCATGCACACGAACGTATTTTGTTTCCGCGTCCGTTACGTTTTTTTGGTGGATAGTATGCGGACCCATTTCAATGGGTCAGCAAAAAATGCGGACAGCACACCGTGTGATATCCGCATCAGTATGTCTGTTCCGTAGTCCTGCAAAAAAAATAGAACATTTTTGCTGACCGTTTTGCTGACAAGGATAGGCATTGTTACAATGGATCGGAAAAAAAAAATGGAAACATGGATGCCATACGGAACGTCACCCGTTTTTTTTTTTGCGGATCCGCAATTTGCAGACCGCAAAACACATACGGTCGTGTACATGAGGCCTTAGAAGTAGATTTTCTGTGGGATCTGGGATATTAAGTGGTTTATAATAAACTCCTATTAGTATTTTATTATTGTTTTTGCCTCCATGTATTTCTACCCACAGTGGCTCCACATGTCCATGTCCCTCACTTATATCTTCCAGGAGTGTGGGCCTTAGACAGGTCTTTACATAAAGGTAGACCCCTCCCCCTCTCTGTTTTTGGCAATCTTTTCTAAACAGACTGTAACCCTGTACGTTAACTGACCAGTTATAGCTATCATCCAGCCATGTCTCAGTTATTCCACACACATCACTACTTCCAGTTCACCAGTTTTATTAGTCAGGCTTCTGGCATTCATGTACATACAATTAAGAGGTTGATGTATAGATTTTACCCTGCACCTTTCCTTCTGAACTGTTCTAGTCCCTCCTTCCATTCCTCCCCCAGTTCCCTTACCTTGTCCCAGGTCTCTATCTGCACCATATTCACTTCTTATGTAATTTCCCTCCCCCCCAGTCCCTAGTTTAAACACTCCTCCAACCATTTTCTCCTCCAAAACAGCTGCCCCTTCCCATTGAGGTGCAGCCCATCCCTATTATAGAGCCTGTAACCGACAGCAAAGTCAGCCCAGTTCTCAAGGAACCCAAACCCCTTTCATCTGTTCTTGGGCCACTTGTTTACTTCTCTAATCTCCCGCTGTCTTTCTTGTGTGGCTTGTGGTACAGGTAGTATTTCGGAAAACACTACCTTTGAGGTCCTTGCCCTAAGCTTATTACCCAAATCCCTATAATTATTTTTAAGGACGCTCCACCAACCTCTAACTTTGTCATTGGTTCCAATATGATGCATGACTGCTGGATCTTCTCCAGCCCCTCCCAGTCATCTGTCAACCCGATCCACAATGTGTCAAACTCGAGCGCCAGGAAGACATCGCACCATTCGACGATCCTGGTCTTTGTGACAGATCGCCCTATCTGTTCGCCTAATAATTTAGTCTCCCTCTACCAGCACCTGTCTGGCCTGCCCTGCTCTCCTGGTCCCCTGCTCTCCTGGAGCTGACATTCCCCTGACTGACAGAGGAAGCATCTGGCTGCTGCAGTGCTGAACTGGATGAACTGACATCCACCTCATCTGCCAAACTTGCAAACTTGTTGGGGTGTGTCAGATCAGGGTTAGCCTCCCTGGCACATTTCCCTCTACCCCGCTTTCTAACTGTTACCCAGCTAGCTACCTCACTTTCCTGAGCCTCCTCACTACCACCCTCTCCCATATCTACCCCAGAGAGTGCTTGCTCAGTGAGCAGCAAACTCTTTTCCAAATTGTCAGCGCTTCTCAGTGTTGAAACTCGCCTGGTTAGATACATGATGTGCGATTCCAACTGGACAAGTTGCTCATATTTTGAACAAAGATATGCACCCTCAAACTGCTGTTCCAGGACTGCATACATTAGACATGCACTGGACTGCGCTGTCAATAATGGAGCACATACTAAATGGGGATTATGCAAGAAAAGAGAAAAAAATACAATACAGTGATAAGAAACTGAATGACTGTAGTCCCCTCCTAAAGTCCCTGAATCTGAAGTCACGAAATCTAAAGTCACACACTTCATACAAACACACTGGAAATCAAACACGTGAACGCTCACAAACTTGCGTTTTTTGTCTGATTGTAGAAATGCAACTCCCCATTAATGTTATATAAAAAGTGATCAAAAAGTCGCACACTTCAAAAAGGTTTTATTTTTTTTTCAGTATTAAAACGTAAGAAAAATTATAATAATTATAATTATTATAAGTGTGGTATCGTTGTAACCATACTGACCTGGAGAATGAAGATAACAGGTCAGTTTTACTGCATAGTGTACGGTGTAAAAAAATAAATAAAAACCTTTGTAAGAATTGCATTTTTCCCAATTGTACCCCATTTGGATTTTTTTCCCGCTTCCCATTACATGGTATGCAACCGTAATTGGTGCCATTAGAAAGTACAACTTGTCCCACAAAAAATAAGCCATCATAAGGCTATGTGAATGGAAAAATAAAAAAGTTAGGCTTATGGGAAGGCGGGGAGTGAAAAATGAAAACGCAAAAATGGAAAATCTCAGGGTCCTCTAAGGCTTAAAGGGTGAACGCCCTTAGGTTTAGCCCAAAGTCAAACTGGTTTGTTGGCACTGCATGATATATTGATACAATACACTGCATGGAATGAAATTGCTATATTAATGCAGTTATTGCAGCACTATGCATTTACTGTGTGCAGCGATAATTATCTGGCTGATTTTTGGCACATTTGCTGGGTTGCTACCAGTTCTCTGCCAGTCCCATTTTTTTAGTTTATGGGGCTGGATGCCATTCCTGTAGCTTTCAGCAATCCCAGATAATGCATTCATAGTTGAAAAAAATTCAGAGCGGTGCTTGTATAAGGGATCAGATGTAATCTGATGAAGGAGCATGTCCTGCTCTGATACTCTATAAAATTTATCCAATAAAGGACACAACTGATTCAACGGAAACCTTTTGTTGACATCCCTGATAAGAGCAGCACGCGGACTTTTCTTCAACTACCACTGCATTCACACGATTGGGCAAACTTCTGGGTTCGATGGTTGCGCAGCGAGCCCATGGGAAACCTATTTATAATAAATAATAAATAAATATTCACTCCTACCTTTCCATGTGTTGTGCCTTCCTGCACAACCACACAAGGTCATTGATTTTGACTTATCATACTTTTATTACTGTATGGTCCTTAACATGAGCGCAACTTCCTGCTTCTCCAGCAATGCCGGATACAGAGAGATCCAGCAGACTAAGACGTGCTAGTGCGAAACTATACTAATCTGAACTTTTCAATTTCCAACATCTGTATGAACTCTGAGCCTCTCCCTCCCTATACTCTCCCTGATAAAACCCTGATCTGCTTATTATGTCCCTATACTGTCCCTACAACATTTAGATTATTGGTTTAAGTCTGTAATTGCTTTTTGGCAGATAAAGCCAACACACATGCTCTCAGATTGCAAGCTGCGCTTAGAATAGTTGCCCAAAACCCTGTCCCTGATTAGTTCACAGCCTGCCAGCCTCTAAGCCAATCAGGACAATTCCCTCCCTTCCAGGGACATGTGATCCCCCATCTCTATCTTTCCTGACGTTTTCCCAGCCAACTTTCACTGTAAAATTACGCAGGCACAGTTTTGCGTGATTCATCCAAAGCAAATCACAAAAACTTTGGAATGGCTGTGCCAGGAATGCGTCATCGGGTGCTATACAGCACCCAGTGACATGTGACTGGTCAGGGAGAGCTGCTGCAAAGAGGGACAGATAGTATAGGGAGAGAAATTGGCTAGGCAGGGCTAGTATTTCTGCTCAAAAGACCCAAAAGCGATATCTGTGGATAAAAGCGATATCTGTAATATCTGTCTACAATATTTTTTTTTTGGAGGGGGTTAAAAATTGCGCAAGGTGGCCTGACCTTAACGCCACCTGCGCAGCTGATGCATTCTAATACTTTCTGTATCCTATATAACTGACATCAGTTGCTATTTTTTCTGCCGCTAATCAAGCCGACAGTACCTCATCTGCGTCTGCTGTTTAACGTTTGCGCATTCTAAAAATTTGACATTCGGTGAAATTTTTCTGATCATACACTTATCTAAAAACTGCACTACTGTACTTGTGACAAAGTTGCATATATACTATTTAATATGCGCAAGGCGAGCAGTAAGGGACGGGGAAGTGGGCGTGCTGCTGATGGTGAACGCAGAGGCGATGGCTCTGGGCACAGTGAAACTGTGCCTGCTGGCAGAGCCCAAGAAACAAAGTCATCCAAAACTCCTAGCTTCATGTCACAGTTTGCAGGGCGGCGCAAAACACAACTCTTGTCGCCGCACCAGTGCGAGCAGGTAGTTGGTTGGATTTCAGCCGATAATGCTTCCAGTCGGTTAAGCACCACCCTCTCTTCCACAAAGTCCAGTCTCAGTAGCCAAGAGTCTGGGCAACAAAATCCTCACCCTGATCCTCCTTCCTCCCACCATGTAGAGTCTGGGCAAACAATTGATTCCACACTCGGATATTCCGAGGAGCTTTTTTCATCGCCGTTCCTTGATTTGGGCCTCTCGCCAAGGCCACTTGAAGTGGGACATGAGGAGATATTGTGCCCTGATTCCCAAACTCATGAGCATCCACAGTCTGAAGAAGATGACGGTGGGGAATGGCAAGTAGATTCCCACGAGGTCCATGATGATGATGAGACACAGTTGCCAATAAGTCAAGGGCAATTAGTGTCTCAAGAGATTGCTGATGAGGATGAGACGCAGTTAAGTCACGTTCTTGTTAGGTCACCATGTCAGGAGGAGGACCAGAGTGAGGAAGTTGAAGAGGAGGTGGTGGACGATGAAATCGCTGACCCAACCTGGGAAGGTGGCAAGCCGAGCGAGGACAGCAGTACAGAGGGGGAGGGATATGCAGCACCGCAACAGGCTGGAATAGGCAGTGGGGTGGCAAAAGGGAGAAGGCAGGCCACACCAACCAGGCCCGCAACTGTTCCCCGGAGCAGCCCCTTGCGGCAATCTCCCTTGCCAAGGGTTAGGTGTTCTGCAGTCTGGCGGTTTTTTGAGGAAAGTGCTGATGATAAACGTATTGTAATTTGCAACCTGTGCTGTACCAAGATGAGCAGGGGAGTAAACACCAGCAACCTGACCACCACCAGCATGATCCGTTACATGGCAGCAAAGCACCCTAATAGGTGGGCTGAACGCCTGGGTCCACGATCTGTGTCTGCAGGTCACACCACTGCTTCCTCTTCCCCTCTGTTACTTGCTGCCCAAGACGCAGACCCAGATGCCTCCCGCCCTGCACCTGGACCTTCGCAAGAATCATCAGCAAGCACGTCCACTTCAGTGTCCCAGCGCAGCGTTCAAATGTCCTTACCCCAGGCATTTGAACGCAAGCGCAAATACCATACCCTGCCACCCACCCACAGGCCATAGCACTAAATGCGCAACTTTCCAAATTGCTGGCCCTGGAAATGTTGCCGTTTAGGCTGGTGGACACTGAGGCTTTTCGCAGCCTGATGGTGGTGGCTGTCCTTTTTACACAGTCCCCAGCCTCCAATATTTTTCCTGGTGTGCCGTCCCCGGTGTGCTGTCCCCGCCTTACACCAGCATGTGTCCCGAAACATAACCCGTGCCCTGACCAACGCAGTTACTGGGAAGGTCCACTTAACAACTGACACATGGACAAGCACTTCTGGCCAGGGACGCTACATTTCCCTGATGGCACACTGGGTGAAAGTTGTGGAGGCTGGGAGCGAGTCGTACCCTGGGATGTCACAGGTGCTACCCACACCAAGGATTGCGGGCCCTACTTCCATCTGGATTACCGCCACCACCTACAGTAGCGGCTGCAACCCCTTCTTCTTTTCCTCCACCTCCTACTCCACTTCCACTGCAGAATTCGAATCTTGCAGCACCAGTCAGACTTCACTCAGAAGCTGGAAGCAGTGTAGCACAGCAGTCGGGAAGCGACAACGGGCCGTGCTGAAACTTATTTGCCTACGTGACAAACAGCACACCGCCGCAGATCTGTGGCAGGGCATAAGGGACCAGGCTGAGCTGTGGCTCTCGCCAGTCAACCTACAGCCAGGCATGTTTGTGTCTGATAACGGCCGCAACTTGGTGGCAGCTTTGGAGCTGGGCAACCTCACACACCTACCATGCCTGGCCCATGTGGTTCAGCGGTTTCTGAAAACCTACCCCAATTTGCCTCAGCTACTGGTGAAGGTGCACCGCCTGTGTGCCCATTTCCAAAAGTCACCTGCAGCTTCAGCCGGCCTGGCAACGCTGCAGCAGCGTTTGCGCTTGCCAGCTCACCGACTGTTGTGCGACCTGAGCATGCGCGGGAACTCCACCTTCCACATGTTGGACAGGCTTTGTGAGCAGCAGGGGACAGTAGTAGAATACCAGCTGCAACATGGTCGGCACATTTCCAGTCAGCTTCCGCTCTTCACAAGCGACGAGTGGGCATTGATGTCTGACCTCTGTGAGGTTTTACGCAACTTTGATGAATCTACACAGATGGTGAGCGGCGATAATGCAATTATCAGTGTAACCATCCCACTTCTGTGTCTACTAAAAAGCTCACTGCTCACAATAAAGGTCGACGCTTTGCGTGTGGAAGAGGTGGAAATGGGGGAAGACCTCTACACAGGGTGATAGCCAGACCACCCTCGGTTCGTCTTCTCAGCACGAATTGGAGGATGAGGAGGACGATGAGGAGGAGGAGCAGGAGACGGTTGCCACCACTACACAGGCTTGCCATAGCACGTTTACACCATGTCTTCGACGTGGATGGGCCGAAAAGAAGGATGATGACGAGGAGGAGGAGGATATTGAGAGTCATCCTCCTGGTGAGGAGAGCGAAGCCTTGTCTGTTGGGACTCTGGCACACATGGCTGACTTCATGCTATGCTGCCTTTCCCGTGACCATCGCGTTATGCTCATTTTAGCCAACACCGATTACTGGTTGTTCATCCTTCTTGACCTCTGCTACAAAGAGAACTTCTCATCTCTCATTCCTGTGGTGGAGAGGACAAGTAAAATGGTGCAATACCAGAAGGCCCTTGTAGAAAAATTGCTCCAAAAATTTCCAGCTGATAACACTGGCAGCAGAGCACGTAGTTCCTTGGCCACCCGAGGAGCGGAGACGAGGGGAACGGGAACACACAGCAGTTCCAACAAAGGCAGGGCGACACTCTTCAAGGCCTGTGACAGTTTCATGACACCCCGTCAGCACTCTCACCCTGATGAGTGACCTAGTGTCACAAGGAGGGAAAAGTTTTGGAAGATGGTAAAGGAGTACCTAGCTAACCGTGTCAACGTCCTCAGCGATCCCTCTGTGCTGTATAATTATTGGGTGTCTAAGCTGGACACGTGGCACGAACTGGCGCTCTATGTCTTGGAGGTGCTGGCCTGCCCTGCCGCCATAGTTTTGTCGGAGCCGGTATTTAGTGCTGCTGGGGGCATAATTACTGATAAGCGCATCCGCCTGTCAACTGAAAATGCTGACAGGTTAACGCTTATCAAAATAAACAAGGCCTGGATTGCCCCTGACTTCTCTACTCCACCAGAGGAAAGCGGCTTAACATGAAGGAACCTTAAATGTGGCTTTTAGGGTGTATTGAATACACTGTATTCCCATGTACTCCTTCCTCTTCTCGTCCTCTTCCTCCTCATCCTCCATCATATGAAACTGCTTATTAGGCTGCCCTTGACGTTCACCAGCAGGCCCTCAACCATAATGTTTTAGACGGTCAGCACACCAGCAGGCCCTCAACCATGATATTTTAGACAGTCAGCTCACCGGCAGGCCCTCAACCATAATGTTTTAGATGGTCAGCTCACCAGCAGGCCCTGAACCATAATGTTTTAGACGGTCAGCTCACCAGCAGGCCCTCAATCATAATGTTTTAGACGGTCAGCTCACCAGCAGGCCCTCAACCATCATTTTTTGGACGGTCAGCTCACTAGCAGGCCCGGAACCATAATGTTTTAGACGGTCAGCTCATCAGCAGGCCCAAAACCATAATGTTTTAGACGGTCAGCTCACCAGCAGGCCCTCAACCATAGTGTTTTAGACGGTCAGCTCATCAGCAGGCCCGGAACCATAATGTTTTAGACGGTCAGCTCACCAGAAGGCCCGGAACCATAATGTTTTAGACGGTCAGCTCATCAGCAGGCCCAAAACCATAATGTTTTAGACGGTCAGCTCACCAGCAGGCCCTGAACCATAATGTTTTAGACGGTCAGCTCATCAGCAGGCCCGGAACCATAATGTTTTAGACGGTCAGCTCACCAGCAGGCCCGGAACCATAATGTTTTAGACGGTCAGCTCATCAGCAGGCCCTGAACCATAATGTTTTAGACGGTCAGCTCACCAGCAGGCCCGGAACCATAATGTTTTAGACAGTCAGCTCATCAGCAGGCCCTGAACCATAATGTTTTAGACGGTCAGCTCACCAGCAGGCCCGGAACCATAATGTTTTAGACGGTCAGTTTACCAGCAGGCCCGAAACCATAATGTTTTAGACGGTCAGCTCAGCAGCATCACGTCACCCCTATTGTTTTTGAGTGTCAGCAGCAGGCCATCAATCATAATTTTTCAAGGGTGTGTCTGATGCCCTCCTTTATGTGTAATAAAGGGTGTATTGGAGTGCCTGTTCCTTGTCATTTTTGTCAGCCCTTTCCCTTTGTGCATAGGCTTTATGAGTGTAGGAGTCATGAACAATTGTACCACAATGTGAATGAGGCCCTCCTTTATGTGATATACCGGTTGTATCGGAGTGCCTGTTCCTTGTAATTTTTGGCAGCACTTGCACTTTACGTACAAGTAAATATATGTTTTTTTAACAATATTTCTTCCAAATCGATATTTTTGGTTTTGGGGGTATTCTTGTCATTCCGTAAAAGTGGCATAATACTCGGACAACATTGTTAACAGCAGCGACTTTGGAGAACAAGATGCATTCAGACATCCTCCCCATGCTGTTCCCAAACCATTTCAGTAGTGTTTCCAACATTTTCTCACCTTTCCCTATGAACCAGACACCCTCCCCCTGCAGAGCAGGGGGTGGCTGGTTTAGTGCTCGGGTTCTCCCATTGACTTCCATTATACTCTTGTGCTCGGCTGAGCACTCGAGCGCCACCTAGTGTTCAGCCAGATCACCCGAGCACCCGAGCATCACGGTGCTCGATCAACACTACATATAACAAATCTGAGTCAATTCACTTATCTCTATATATAATGCTACAGGACATGTACTCCTTTATTTAAAATTACATAAATAATGCAGATATGTTTGACTGTAGAACCTTGATTCATATGACCCTCCATCAGCTGCCATGATTGGGACCCTCATGGTGTACAGCCAGGGATGCAGACTGGTGTAAGCAGTCGGGCAACTGTTTAGCACCTAGGGAAGTGGTGGAGATGCATTTCAATACATTTATGCACATTTCATTTCAATACATTTATGTTACCATTTTCAGAAAATTATGGGAAATAATATAAGAGCGACCAACCCCTTTAAAGGGTTTCTGTCACCAGATCTGGGCATATTAAACAGGATGACATTTGCAATGTGCAAATGTCACCTGATGCCCAATCTGGTATTCTTTTTTATATTGGTGCCCCCGTTTTTGTTAAAAAAGCTCTTTTATATTATGCTAATTAGGCTTACTAGGTGCAAGGGGCATTTACCCTGCACCTAGTAAGCGCTGTTTGCCTACCTCTTGTTACGCCTCCGTAGTCTTGATTGACAGGGCCAGGCAGCTTGCTCGATCTTCTGCTGGCCCTGTCCTCGCTTCAAATCCCGCTCCTGCACCGTGCGGAATAAAATCAGCGCAGGCACAGTGAGTGGAAGTGGAAGAGAGCCGGGTGTAGTCTGACGTCATCGGCGCAGGCGCAGTGAGGTAGCCGGGAGCCCGGCGGCCAGCGCCACTCACTGCGTCTGTGCCGATTTTACTCCGCACGGCACAGGCGCGGGATTTTAAGCGAGGACAGGGCCGGCAGAAGATCGAGCAAGCTGCCTGGCCCTGTCAATCAAGACTACGGAGGCGTAACAAGAGGTAGGCAAACGGCGCTTACTAGGTGCAGGGTAACCGCCCCTTGCACCTAGTAAGCCTAATTAGCATAATATAAAAGAGCTTTTTTAACAAAAACGGGGGCACCAATATAAAAAGGAATACCAGATTGGGCATCAGGTGACATTTGCACATTGCAAATGTCATCCTGTTTAATATGCCCAGATCTGGTGACAGAAACCCTTTAAAGCGCTATGTTAGGAGCCCAGCCATTAGGAGCATGTACTAGGCTATAGTTTATCAGAACTCTTGTATTTTCTTTATTTAAGTAGTTCTAATTCATGAAAAAAGTTTGTTCTAAAACACAACATATTTTATCCTTCAGATTTTCCCAGCAATGTCACATACACAATTCTTTAATTTTGTCAGAACAAAAAAAAAAAAATTCTACTGTATGCTTCAGCACAATCTGATTACAATGCAGAGAAGCTCAGATACGCATATACTTGAGTTCTCGATTGTATTGTTTTCAGCTGGTAATGTTGTGGTGCCTTCAATGCATCACATAATGTTTTGTCTTCTAATCAACTTAGGTCAAGGATTTCCAAGAAAATATTCTTATTTGAGTTTACACTAAGTAAAACAATGACAGACAAATCACGGCGAATCATATATAGAAGCCAAAGCGCTTGAGAAATTTACATCTCAGGGGCCGGAATTCCATTTCCTTTGGATCTCCATAATATTAGGGTCCTTTTAGACCATTCTGATAATATTTAGATGAAATTACCCAGCTGATGAACACTTATTGTGTTTTCACGATTAATTTATTGTGTTAATTTGGCCGTACAGTTTATAAAGGCATTGTGGCTCTTCTGTTCGAGGACTTTTTGAAGCTAAAAATATCTTGATAAAATTTGAATCAAAAGCTATAACAATTCATAGTGGATTGGACAGCCATTTTATTAATGTCACTTATCATATATGTGATTTAATAATTATTCTAAGCACATGTCTGAATCAAAAAGCTTAGATCTCTCAAGAGGATCTGGGGGCTCTCCTGCCATGTCTGTTCCAGTACATTTTTGTATTCTTCGTAAATCATTCTGAAACATCTATTATTCCACTGTGTTATTCCACCTGAAATGTATGAATACATTGACAAGTAGGTGTCACCCTTCTCTTTGTAAATGAGAGTGTCTCTACACACTCTGAGACTCTCCAATCAGTCTTGAAACTGTAGGGACACCTCCTACTAACAAGGGGAATGATAAAAGTTTATTGCGAATTTGTTCATACATATCCAGAAAGAATAACCAATGCAAAAGAAGGTGCTACATGCTTCTTGGTTGCTCTTTAGCTGTTTTCTTATTTTTTTTTACAGCAGAGCTTTGATCTGTGACTACAGTCTCTTTACATTGCCCATAGGGAGTGTGGGGTAGTCTGAGTCACACCTCCTTTAATCCATATGCAAATGAACAGTTAAGTGTACTGAAGGCAGGCCCAAGCAACTCAGTGCACCCCTGATCCTCCTACTTCCTTTACCAGCCTCTTACTCTCCTTCTTGATTCATGGAGCCATGTTTTTGCATAGTCATCACACAATGTCAGTGAAGAAGGAGAGGGAGTTAGTGGCAGAGGAAGCAGAATGGGCAAAGGTATAATTTAATTCAGCTGAGCTGGCTCAGTGGGTCCTAGGTTCAAATCCGACCAAGGACAACATCTGCATGGAGTCTGTATGTTCTCCTGTTTGTGTGGAGAACATACTCTGGTTTCCTCCCACACTACAAAGACATACTGATAGAGAATTTAGATTGTGAGCCCCATTGGGAACAGCTAGATGCTAATGTCTGTAAAGCGCTCCTCCTCCAGTTGTCTCTGATAAAGATATGGAACAGGGGCTACAGACTCTACAGTAAGGATGGGCTACACCTTAATGGGGAGAGTACAACTGCCCTGGGGGAAAAAATGGTTATAAGGCTGGAGGAGCTTTTAAACTAGGATCTGGGGGGAGGGTGGGGGGTCATACTAATAAGGGGGTAGATAGAGAGAGGGACAGTGGGGGGTTAGTGGGGGCTGGGTTTAGTGAGGAAAATAGGGAGAAGACTGGGCAAAACATCAACCAAGGTAACCCAAAAATCCCAGATACTCACTTTACAGGACTATGACATAGTGGGAATAACTAAGACATGGCTGGATGATAGCTATGACTGGGCAGTTAATGTACAGGATTACAATCTGCAAAACCGGAGAGGCGGAGGGGTCTGCCTTTATGTAAAGTCCTTTCTAAAGCCCACATTCCGGGAAGATAGGACATGAACATGTGGAGTCACTGTGGGTAGAAATAAATGGAGCCAAAAAACTAATAGAAGTAGAGATGAGCGAATCTATTCGCAGATTCGTTGATTCGTATCGAATGTTGGAAATGTTTAGCTGCAAAGTGAATCCGAATATTAGGTGATTCGCTTCGGCTTTGTACGCATTCGCTCCATAGTTTGTCCTAGAAATTATACGCTATTGCTATGTATAAGTTAGTGTATACTATATATAGTGTATGCTATGTATAAGTTGTGTACGAATTCAATTCATTAGCGAACTTTTACTGTTAGTTCGTTTATCGTGCGCAAAAGCCCGGGAAGAAAGTGGTCACCTGACCTAGTGGGCAGGGCTTGCTCTGATTGGCTCAGGCTCGGTAAGCCAGTGACGCATCACTCCTGCTGCAACTGCTGAGACGAGCAGAAGCACTGTGTGTGAAGTTTTGAGACTCTGAGACCTGTTTTGTGAAAATTGGGGTGTAATTGCTCTGGGAATCCATATTACACATATCAGGGATACTGCCGGGCAAGTGCAGGGCCAGTTCAGGGCTAGTAATTAATCAGGCAGCGAGAGAGAGACAGGGAGAGATAGGGAGAGACAGAGAGATACAGGGACAAAGACCAGCTGCAGGGCCACAGAGGAAATTGAAAAATGTCTGGAATGGATAAGCAAAAAGGGGTCCAGTTCCAGCCAGACCTCGAGCTCTAAAAATAAGGAGAAGGTGGCACAGGGCAGAAGTGCCAAAGGACCTGTAGCCGGAGCATCTACTAGTAGTATTCGCAATACTTGGCCGTTGTTCCACCAGGCTAAGCCACCAAGGCGCAAAATTGTAGTGGAGGAGAAAGTAGATGAGGTAGTGGAATGGATGGCACGCTCATCTCAGTCTCAGCCGGATGATCTGCTGTCATCTGCTGATACAGTATCCATATGTAGCCAGGGGTCAGACTCAGAGCATTCCTCCTGCTCCACCATTCCTCTCCAGCAAAGCCCGTCATTTTCTTACGCACTTTGTACGCTTATGCGTACGTGTTCAAAGAGGTTGCGTTTTTACCTGAACGTTCGTTATTAGTGTGCGAATGTTCGCTAAAAGCCATATAATTACGTATATATTTTGTACGCAAATTCAACAAATCTATTCGTCGACTATACGAATCTTAGGAAAAGTTTGACGAATGTTCGACGAATAAAATTTTGCATGATTCGCTCATCTCTAAATAGAAGTTTATTATAAACCACATAATATACCAGAGTCCACAGAAAATCTACTTCTAAATAAAATAGACAAGGCGGCAAATCATAATGAGGTCGTTATTATGGGGGACTTCAACTACCCAGATATAGACTGGGAAACTGAAACCTGTATGTCTCATAAAGGAAACAGGTTCTTGAAAGTAACCAAAGACAATTACCTTCCTCTACTGGTTCATGACCCGACTAGAGGTTTTCTAAGAGATGCTACCTCTATGAAAATAAGCAAATAACTCCATATCAGCATGGCTTCATGAGGGATCGGTCATGTCAAACCAATTTAATCAGTTTCTATGAGGAGGCAAGTTCTAGACTTGACCGCGGCGAATCAATGGATGTCATATATCTGGACTTTTCCAAAGCATTTGACACTGTACCGAATAAAAGGTTAGTATATAAAAGTAAGGATAGTATATAAAATGAGAATGCTTGGCCTTGGAGAAAATGTCTGTATGTGGGTAAGTAACGGGTTCAGTGATAGAAAACAGAGGGTGGTTATTAACGGTACACACTCAGATTGGGTCACTATCACTAGTGGGGTACCACAGGGGTCAGTATTGGGCCCAATTCTCTTCAATATATTTATTAATGATCTTGTAGAAGGCTTGCACAGTAAAACATCAATTTTTGCAGATGACTATGTAACTATGTAAAGTAATTAACACAGAAGAGGACAGTACACTGGTACAGATGAATCTTTATAGATTGGAGGCTTGAGCAGAGAAGTGGCAGATGAGGTTTAACACTTACAAATTTAAGGTTATGCACATAGGAAGGAATAATGCAAGTCACCAGTACATACTAAATGGTAAAACACTGGGTAACACTGACATGGAAAAGGACCTAGGAATTTTAGTGAACAGCAAACTAAGCTCTAGAAACCAGTGTCAGGCAGCAGCTGCCAAGGTCAATAAGATAATGGGTTGCATCAAAAGGGGCATAGATGCCCGTGATGAGAACATAGTCCTGCCACTTTACACATCACATCAGTCAGACCACACATGGAGTACTGTGTACAGTTCTACAGGCAGAAATAGCAGAGCTGGAGAGGTTTCAGATGAGGGCACTAAAGTAATAACTGGAATAGGTGGACTACAGTAGCCAGAAAGATTATCAAAATTAGGGTTATTCACTTTAGAAAAAAGACGACTGAGCAGGGGTTGCCATCTTGCTTTCATCATCCTGCCCCATCTCAATAACTGCCTCTCATATTAATCCAGCCGGCCGCTATGTCATACTGGAAGGTACTTTCCAAGACCGCCCCATAGTGTTTTGCAATATTTATGCCCCCAATACCTCTCAACTCCCGTTTGTGCATAGAGATTTTAATAAGCTTCACAAACTGTCCCCAGCCGCATGGATTATTGGTGGGGACTTTAGCATGGTCTTCTCTGAGTCTGCAGACAGACTTTTGCTTTCTCTTGCTGCGCCTCTCTCATCTCAGTCGCGACTGGCAAGGGATTTTCGGATTGCAGTTCGTAAATCAGCCCTCTATGACCTCTTGCAGGTTGATAACCCCACAAGTCGAGTGTTTACTTTTTACTCCCCTCCCCACAAACTGCATACCAGAATAGATTATTTTTTTGGTAATGCCCTCACTTTGAAGATGTTGCATGATATCACCATTGGACCCATTTCTTGGTCGGATCACGCTCCTGTGGTACTCACCCTCTCCTCCCAACCCACACCGCCTTGCACTTGCCATTGGCGTCTCAACGACTCCTTATTGAAATCGCAACTCTCACGCACGGAAATTAGACAATACATCAAAACATATTTCACTGAAAATGCGAACTCAGTTCCCTCCTTAGCTACACTATGGGAAGCCCATAAGGCTGTAGTACATGGTCAGTGTATTGCATTGGCTTCTCGACTTAAAAAAGCATAGAATATCCCGGATACAAGAGCTCAAGGCTCAAATTGACTCCCTACAATCCTGCCTACAAGTCAAGCCCAGTCTTCCTCTCCTGAGGGATTTGGTAGGTACTCGAGCTAAACTGAAAGACATGGCAATTCACAATGTAGAACGCATGTTGTTGTACTCCAGACAACGATTCTACGAAAGGGGCAATAAAGCCCATACAATGCTAGCTAGACAACTCAGAGATACTGCTGCCACACGTATTCCCCAGGTAGTGAAAGACTTATCTGGCTGCCCTCATTACTACCCTGTCGCCATCGCTCGCCGCTTTCGGGACTACTATGCTCAATTATACAACTTAAATCATGCCAATAAGCATTCCCCTCCACTGCCCCGAATACGGGAATATTTGATTCCTAAGCTTCCATCGGAAGCGGTGACCCTATTAAATGCACCTATCTCTGCTGAAGAGCTTGCTGATGTGACTAAGAACCTCCCTTCAGGTAAATCCAGGCCCGGACGGATTTACTGATCTATATTATAAGACCTTTGGCGCTGAACTTTCCCCACATCTCCTGGCCCTCTATAATTCATTCCTTCAGGGATCCCCAATCCCTCCTACAATGCGGTCCTCCCACATTGTGGTAATCCAAACCAGGTAAGGACCCCCAAGAATGCACAAGTTATAGACCAATATCCTTGCTAAACGCCGATTTGAAGATTTTTTTACCCGTATCCTTGCAGCTCGTTTAAACGCATGTCTCCCCACCCTAATTCATAAGGATCAAGTGGGTTTTGTCCCATTTTGTCAGGGAGGGGATAACACCTGTGGGGTCCTCAACCTAATTGATCTGGCCAATCGCACTGCTACCCCGGCTATAATACTAAGCCTTGACGCAGAAAAGACCTTTGACCGCATTGATTGGTCTTTTCTATTTGAAACCCTCCGGGTATTTGGTATCTCAGGGCCTTATCTCCAGGCTATTCGTAGACTCTACTCTGCTCCCTCAGCCCTAGTTAAACTTCCTTTCTGCTCTTCTACATCATTTAACATTTCCAATGGCACACGCCAGGGATGTCCACTTTCACCGCTAATCTTCGCCCTATGCATAGTACCCCTCGCTGCCCACATTAGACTTCACCCAGACATTCAAAGTACGTGACAAGGAGTTTAAAATATCCTTATATATGATGTTCTCCTTATGCCAACAAAGCCTCACATTACGCTGCCTAATCTACACGCAGCCCTTACGCAATATGGGGCTCTTTCAGGATATAAAATCAATACCTCCAAAACGGAATCTTTGCCCATCCTTATATCCGCCATAGATCTCCAAAGATTAAAAAACAATTACTCATATCGATGGACAGAAGATGCCCTAAAATACCTAGGAGTCTCTATAACCCCCACTTACTTCTCCCTTTACTCAAAAAACTTTCCCCCCCTCTTTCGAGAACTCAAATCTCTCCTCCACAAATGGAAGCCTCTGTTCTTATCCCTGTTAAATCGGATCGCAGCGGTAAAAATGTCATTGCTCCCGAAGCTGCTATATTATTTTGAAACGCTCCCAGTCCGTGTTCCCTTATCGGAACTCAAGCTCCTACAGCAGGCTATTCTCGATTTCATATGGCAAGGCAAGCGGCATCGCATACCCCGCAAGGTTATGCTTACTACTGCGGATATAGGTGGTCTTTCAGTCCCCAATGTGTTGCACTATTATTGGGCCACACACTTACGCGTGATACCATTCTGGGCTTCCCAGTTGGCGTTCACCAGGTGGGTGGAAATTGAAAAATTATGGCTTGCCCCATGCATCCGAATACTCTGTTGTGGCAGCAGACCCCGGTGTCATCTCATTCCCCGTTGCTAGGGCCAATGGCCTTCACAAAGCATATTTGGGACTCATGTCACAAACGTATCGCCCTTGCTTCCTAACACTCCTCGATGATTTCCTTCTTATATAACCCTGCTATACCCACAAGCCTAACTGCTCCTATGGTCCATGTCTGGTCGTCGTTGAGTCTCTTTCGCTTGGCAGACGTTGTTGAAGTTTCTACTTTAACATTTAAATCACAATTGCAAGAACATGCCAAACTACTGAAATCAGAAAGCTTTCATTATCTACAGATTTGCCATTATGTAAACACTATTTTTAGGATACTCCAAGTTTCGGTCCTCACTCAGTTTGAACGCCTTTGCCGCTTAGGCACCAGCATAAGAGGATTGATCTCTATAATTTATCACCTTTTATCCGCTCGAAAAGAGGGCGATCTCCCTCATCAGAAGTACATGGACAAATGGTCCACTGGTATTGGCTCTCCCCTCTCTCATTCTGCCTGGCAGATCATTTGGAGCAGAGCCGCACAATCCTCCATTTGTACCACCTATAAAGAAACTCAATATAAACTGCTTATGCACTGGTACCACACCCGGCCCTTTTACTCTCTCTGAACCCTACCATCCCATCAGTCTGCTTGTAAGGCGCGTGCATCGACGTCGTGCACGCGGTTGCTTGCCCTCCCAGGCTCCGGGTGTTGGTGAAGAGGTACGGGCGAATCGCAGTGCGGTATCCTTGCGCCCACAGTCTTACTGCAGGGAACAAGGTCCGGCACAGGAAATGGTCATGCGACAGGTCCTTGAGACCTCTGGTGATGTCACTTCCGCCAGGCGTTCACAGGAAGTATGTCAGGCACCACGCCCTGCCAATTAGCTTGCTGCTATTTAAACCCTGAGCTTTTGCTGGGCAGGGCCGGTGCCTTGTTGTTCATGTGTGACTGCTATTCAGTCCGGTCCCTTTGTTACTGACGCTGTATGGTGCCTTGTATGTTTGAGTGCCTTCTTGCACTGGTGTGTGGGCTCCCGTACCTGCTTCACTGTCTCCGTCTTTTCGTGTAGTGTGAATTACTCTGAGTGTTTGAAGGCCACGCTTGCGGCCGTGCCGTAGCTCCCTCCTGGAGCATGGGTACACGGTGGGCATCGCCCCTCTGGAGGCCTGTGTAGCCAAAGCTCTGGCTCCAGTCTCAAGCGCTGTTGCGCAGAACGTGTTGGTGTAAGCTGTTACCTTACTATTGTGTATCTTGCCTCCTGTATTATTTCGCCCTTCGGAAGCGGTCGTTATTGTCCGGCTGCCCAGGGTTTGGGTCAAGTGACCCCCAGTGATTCTGCCAATTGGCAGAGTCACTTATTTATTTTATTTGTGCCTCAGTGGCCTAACACTGCTGGCGTTACCTAAAGGCAGTTGGCACCCTATATCATATTTTCTGGACACGTCCTCTGATTGCTCCGTTTTGGGAAGAAGTTAGGGACGTCGTCCAATGCCTTCTTTCGATACCTGTGGTACTAGACCCTAAGATTTACTTACTTAACCTTCCACCTCCAAGACTGAATAAACACTCCTCCAGGCTGTTCCTGCTCCTGTGTACGACGGCTAAGTCTTTGATTGCCAAGTCTTGGAAACAAACGAACCCTCCTTCTAAATCTATGTTTCTCGACAGAATTCGTGAGATTAGGTCTCTTGACTACCTCACAGCTTCTCTTAACAACACAGTGGACCAATTCAATGCGATTTGGCTACCATTGGACACACATCCCTCTTACTCTTAGATCTCTTCATCCCCTTTTTTGCTCTCCCCCCCCCTCCACCGTCTCCCTTATGTTTGTCTTTGTCCTGTTTTATGTCTATGTTATTACCCTTGTTGTTATTTTACCTAAGGTGCATAGCAATGAGAACATTTTGATTACCATTGTCTAATATCTTGCTTGCTTTATTGATATTTTCATAGATATTATGTTTTTTCCATGCATACTTTTTCGTGTTTCCATTTAGTGTACTGTATTGGAAAAAAAAAAACAGTGTACTCTTTGTACCAATAAAATACAGTTTAAAAAAAAAGAAAAAAGACGACTGAGGGGAGATCTAATAACTATGTATAAATATATCAGGGGTCAGTACAGAGATCTCTCCCATCAACTATTTATCCCCAGGACTGTGACTGTGACACAATTATAGAAGAGGATTCTTTACGGTAAGAGCAGTGAGACTATGGAACTCTCTGCCTGAGGAGGTGGTGATGGTAAGTTCACTAAAAGAGTTCAAGAGGGGCCTGGATGTATTTCTGGAGGGTAATAATATTACAGGTTATACTTTCTAAAGAGGGGTCGTTGATCCAGGGAGAAATTCTGATAGCCTGATTGGGAGTCTGAAAGGAATTTTTTTCCTTAAAGTGGGGAAAATTGGCTTCTACCTCAAAGTGTTTTTTTTTGCCATCCTCTGGATCAACTTGTAGGATAACAGGCCGAACTGAATGGACAGAGGTCTTTTTTCGGCCTTATAAACTATGTTACTATGTTACTATGTAAATCCAACAGCAGATGTAGGGTGACAGTTGGGAGGCCTACATATAGATTAGTTGGTCAGTGAAATTGGCCTGGTTATCCAACATTTATCCAGTGTGTATAGCCAGCTTTACGCCTGTACTTTAACAATGCTGGCTTATCCCACTAGAGTTAAAAAAAAAATCACTATTGCAATAAAATAAAGTTCTTCTTTCATTTTACTTTTAACAGTCTACTTTTTATTAGTTCTACAACCATGGGAAAAAAATCATTGAGGGGTCTAATCAAATTGAATGTAATAACTTGAAACCATAATTAATTTATTTCTTAATGTAGCTCTTGTAAGAATGTTCAGATGAATGAGAAATGATAAAAGAAAGGACTGAAAATAATTCTTGGGGAAAATGCAAATGGAAATGTGGTATAATTAATTATAATGTTGTCATACTAGACTGAGACTTACCATTAAATTTTAAAAAATGAAATAATATATCCACATTGTCATTAAAACCCAAAAGTAGGTGACATTCAACTCAGCATATTGTCATTTGATTCGAATAATCTATACGTAAGTAAATACCACTCTGGCTGAAAGGCGGCATTTTCTATTGAAATACATTGTGCTATTCTCACATAGTCATTATTTCATGCTATTTTGGCTGCAAATTAGTTTACTTATTTTATTTTAAACAAAAAAACAAATAGTACATAAAAGAATATTACATTAAAAAAATGACACATTGTTTTTAATGACTACAGACGCGCAAAAGAGCCCTTTCTTTTCAAGCGTTTCATATACCAGGAATAATATTATACACAGCTTGACAAAAGGTCATAAAGGAACAAATTTATTGTAGCTTTTTCTTAACTAGACATAGATAATATGCTATTGCCATTTTTTGCACAATGTATTGTAACACCATATTAGACCGAGATTTTAGAATTTTCCATTTAGTAAAAATGGTGGAAGAACGGTATGGGGTGAACAATAAAGTTTATTTTGAATGTTAACAATTTAAATAACAAAGGTGTATTGTTAGCAATGAGTATTTTTCTTTGCTAGCTGTTTTTGTAGCCTATGCATTAGATTTCCATTGTTGCTTTATGCTTTTCCATTTCTTTAGGCAGGGATATACTTAAATTTCACAACTATACTGTAGATTTTATGTAAGCATTGAATGGTATTTTTTGTTATTTTTGCATGAGGCTGTGCACAATTCTATTTTATAATATGCCACAAAATAGAACAATTTACCTAAAGGGGTTTTTCTTGGCTCATATAGAAAAATTTTAAAATTTGTAAGAATTTTTGCTGATATGCTATGCTCTATTTCTTGCGTGACATACATCTGTCTCCTGCTGTGCTATAAAAGGCCTTCAAGTCCTCATCTGTGAGCTGCATAAGTTGGCGGTGATGATCTGATTTATCCCGGGCGTTGCTGTCTGTGCCACCCTTGAATGGATCCTCTTTTTGCTCATGCGCTCAAGATTAAACCAACTGTTCAGAAGAGCAATAGAAGCAGAAGTGGAGAGGAAGTAGTGTAGGGGGTCACATGATCACACTAGCAATCTGAAAACAGATACGTCCAAGGTAATACAAACCAATTACAAAGTTCTTGGGCAGGGAGTAAATATTATTTATGAAAATAGATCTTTATGCCTGGAATAAAGCCCTTAAGATGGGTTCTATCTAAATTAATGTTCATTCTTGTTATAAAAACTAATTGACAAAAAAAAAAATTCACCAAGAAGGAGTTGTTGGAATCTAATCAAACTTGTGTGAATGTAATGATGATACATGTAAGTTATTACAATATTAGAGCAAAAGGATATGTTCATTGGGGAAAACTGTACAATTTAAAGGAGGCTCTAGTAACCTGTTGACCACCTCTATCCTGGATACAAGATGAGAAACTGTTGGGCATGGAGGTATACAGGTTCCATATCCTGTGACATATTTGCCCACAGATGTTGCAGCTGGGCCTGTAGAACACAGCGTAGGTTGCCAAAGCTGGTGTTCCAGCTGGTCTTATAAATGCTCGATTAGCAATAAATCTAGTGACCAGGCAGGCCAAGGAAGTGTTACAGCAATAATTTTGTCTCCTTTATATTGTGTGTGGACGAGCATTATATTCCTGAAAAATGCCAGATGGAAATCCTGCCATGAGAGGCAAGACATGTAGCTGCAGGATGTCCTGAACATATCAGTGGGCTGTTACTGTCCCTAGGGATGACCAACTGTTGTATATGATGACTTCCATAACATCACACCAGCAGTTGGGGCAGTGTGTCACTCCACAGCAAAGGCAGATTGAAGCGCTCACCACAAGGTCTCCAACCTGACCATCATGGGATCCCAAACAGTACCTAGATTAGTCGCTAACATGGTCTGGTCTGCGGGCTGTAATAGAGAAGGCATCTGAATTTATGTAGGTTGTCTGACCTGGGTTTGTATTTAAAGGGTCTGGTTTCTATATTTATTTTGGGGGCTTTTCTGAGGCCTGTATTTATTTAGGAAGCCCCAACTTGGAACTATAGTAGTTTAGAGGTGTGGGGCCTGTATATGTTTAGAGGGCCCACTCGTTATTTTGGGATATAATCTGGGATCTGAATTTATTTCTGTTACTATAGAGAAACACCATGTATATGGTTCAAATGCATAACATTAAAACACAAATGTAAAGACTATTCAAAACTTAATAATAATAAGTAATAGTGCAAACATATTTAGTCCCTTCTCCTGGTTGTCAGGAGAAGTTGTCATGGTGATCTGGACCAGATAAAGAAGAAAAGGAATTAACAGAGAGCGTAGAACAATATTGGAGAGGGAGAATGCAGGGAGATTGCAGGGAAAGTGGAAGGAGAGCGTAGGAGACTGACAAAACTACAGACTCTATTACAATTTTTGCAGGACAAGTTGTACTTTCTAATCTCACCATTTCATATTCCATACAATGTAGTAGGATGCTGGAAAAACTGACCTTTGACTGGGGCGATCTGTAGTTGTTGTGGATACAATTGTGTAGTGTGTATGGCTTTTTGTTTACTTTTCATTAATTTTTTGGGAAGTGAGGAGACAAAAAGTGGAAAATATGACATTCTGATTTTTTTTTCCCATTACAGGGTTCACCGTATGATATAAATACAATTATTTTTTTAATAGTATGGGTGTTTTGCGATGCAGTGGGGTAAATTATCTTTATTTTTTATAGTTTTTTATTTATATGGTATTTTAAAACGTTTTCTTTTTACCCATATTTTACGTCCCCTTAGGGGACTTTAACAAGCAATTGTTACATCTTTTGAACCGTAGACTGCAATAGATTATCAGCACAGCCTATGGGAGTTGTGCTATGTTGCTATGGAGCCCTGCCACCTGTAGGCCTCCATAGGAACTACTGCTGTGATAGCCATGGATCCTTCAGAGGAACTGAGGCTATCACAAGAAATGAATGGCTCCCACGATTGCTGCATGAAGGATCAATTTGGGGCTTCTGGGTGCATTGTTCCTGAGAATAGCTGCCTCAGGTACTGTTGTCACTATTTACTGTGGCATTTTAGGGGTTCAATGTCTGTGTTTGGCTTTATCGCCAATCACATTCAATAGCCCCAGATCTCTTCTGTGTGAAACAGCAGAAACCAAGATGATATTGTGCATGTTCCACTTCAGAGTGGGCACCATCTTTAATTACCTGAACAGTGCTATACATGTACAGTGCTGTTCAGGAAGCCATTATAGAAATAAATCTTAAAGGAGTTGTCTTACGGTATAATAAAACAATCATTAGTCACCTCAACTATTCCTCGCCCCTGCCCTTAGAACACTTGTCAGGTCTTTGCTGGTCTTTGCTTCTTTGTACTGGTTTGAGTCAAGAAAATACTATGAGATGCCGACTCAGCCAATCACTGGCTTAGGTGGGTCACTACTATGGACAATGATTGGCTGTGCAGGCATCTCCTGCCTCTTTGTGTGTGTGTTGAACCCACACCAGGAAGAGGAGACCAGTGGGGATCCTGAATTGGTGAGGTGAGCAACGTTTTTTATTTATTTCTTTTTAACTATTCTGCTACTTATCTCAAAAATAATATGCTGCTGGACAACACTTTTAGTCAGTGCATAAATGAAAATTTCTGCAATTAAGTATACTTAGCTTCAATTCCTCACCATTGTCTTTAGGAAATATGTTTGATGTCAGTAAGTGAGCTGTTACTTACGTTCACAGGCTGCAAAGCCTATATATACAGTAGCCAGCCCTCTCCTCAACTGAAAAAAAGGGAAAAATTGTTTCGGTCTTGACAATGCTCTGTGAACCTGGACTTCTGACTGATACATTATAGTAAACTATCAAAGAGATTTGTGACTATATCAATTGTGTCCACTTCTCAGCTGAGAGCAGAACTAGGACGGTTTGTATCCTATGGTGTAGATTGTTCTCATTCCTAGACAGCAAAAACAATATTGCATCTAATTATTTCCTGTTGTTTACATGGGGCCAACGTGTTCTACAGGGCTGTACAGAGTTTGGCATCAATCACACCAGTCCCGGATAATATCATTTCCTAGAGCCAATTAACCTACAGGCATATTTTTTTAAAGGTAGAAGGCGACCAAACCCATCCAAACATTAGGGGACATACCAAATCCATGCAAGTGATTAGACTCAAATGCATGAACCCAGAACTCTAAGGTAAAAGTAGTAACCACTGAGCCACCTTACTCCTCACAAGGACAGTCTCCACATTTCGGGCTTATGCACACAAACGTATTTTCTTTCTGTTTCCATTCCGTTTTTACAGGTCCATATGCTGAACAATTCACTTCAATGGGTCTGCAAAAAAAGGCAAATGACTCAGTGTGTATTTCGTTTCCGTATGTCCGTTCCGCAAAAAAGTAGAACATGTTCTATTCTTGTCCGCTTTGCAGACAAGCACAGGCGTTGTTACAATGGATCCGCAAAAAAAACCCCGGATGCAATACGGTTGTCACGCAGATGTCATCCGTTTTTTTTTGCGGATCTGTGTTTTTTCGACCACAAAATACATACGCTCTTGTGCATGATCCCTTATGTGAATGTTTCTGTGGATGTATGGATGGCTTGTGGTGGTCACATGCCCCATTAAGACTAGATTTTAAACTTCTCACTAACTAAAGCTAAGAGCTTTTGGATCTCTTGGCAGGACTGCTGGGTCCAATATGTTTTTATTTGAATTTACACATAACTTCCCCAAAAAATATAAATGTAAGAAAGCATTGATACTATGCACATTATTAACACCTGATTACATGAGGTCTCAATAGTGAAATTATGGCCGTCCAGTCAGGTTTTATGATGCCATTTTGGAAGCCAAAGCCAGCAGTGAAATCATTAAAAAGAGAAGTCATATCTGTAGTGACCCAGTGGATCACTGCTAAAAGTTGTTTGCCTAAAGTTAAATGTTGTGACTTAATGTTAAAAATAACTTTTTGTTATGCACTATGTATCCAAAATTATTGTGTATGGACAATAAATAGTTAACACTGGCAGACTTAACCCAATTCCCAGGGTGATAGGCTGGTACCAAACTCTGGTTAGTGTGAGTTTTAGTTAAGCAAGACCTGCATGTCTGAGCTTCTGCCGAGTAGGCCCAATGAGAGTCCTCATCCAGGAAACATCATTCCTGAGACTGAAAAGCTGTCAAAGAAGAACTTCAATGAAAGAGCACAGACATCCACAGAAGATTTGGAACCACCAAGGCTGGTCTGGATTCAAACAGTAAGGTATACACTAGTTTATGGCAATAAGACCATACTGCTTGTGAAAAGGGTATATTGTTTTGGTGCCCACCACACTTTGAGATGGACTGGTCATCCTGGAAATTAGAGAAATTCTTAATGAGAATGGAATTGCATGCTTGAGGTTAACTGGGAAGATTGCAAAGTGAACTTAGAGTGAGACTGTATCATCATTGTTGCTGCCAATAGACACCTACTGGGAGAATCCTACTCTGTAACGTACCTCAGAACTTTTTTGCTGCTATACAAATGACTACTCCCATTATCTATTTAATAAAGAGAGACTCCACCATCATCTGATGGCCTTGTGCCTGTTATCCTGCCTTGCACCCTCCCAACTATCCACCATCAATTGCACCCCAACTACCACCACGCAAGAGACCACAAGAGTCCACGGTGTGAACCAAGGGAAGAAAGGGTGATCCCGCCATTTACTGCATGGGACCAGGGAGTTTTGGAGTGAGCACAGCTACCATGAACAACCATCAATCCTATCAGTGTCGCAACTACTACTCCTCTTCTCCCAGCTCTGCCCCTGCACATTGCTGCATATCTTTCCTTTGTACCTTTTTCTCCTTTTTTGAAGCACTCCTGTGATGGCTAGATGACTGGGTCAGGGCATCTTTAAAATGACAGGCCTTGTGAGGTGTTCCAGGTAACAGTGGTGAGTACCTACCAAAATTGGTCCAAGGAAAGACAATTGGTGAACTGCCCAAAGCTTATTGAAGTCCATGGGGAGAGAAGGCTAACCCATCCAATCTGATCTCACAGAAGAGCAACTGTAGCACAAATTGCTAAAAACATTACAGGAGTCTATAAAAGAAAGATGTCAGAAGACACAGGGCATCACAGCTTACTGTGTATGTGACTGTGTCACAGCAGACTGGTCAGAGAGACCATGCTGAATCCTGTCCACCACAGAAAGTGCCTACAATGGGCAGGTGAGAATCAAACCTGGACCATGGAGGAATTGGGAAAGGTGGCCTGGTCTAAAGAATTATATTTTCTTTCATTTCATGTGGATAGCAGGATGTGATGTGGTGATTTCCTGTGGAAGAGATAACATCAGGATGCACCATAGACAGAAGACAAGCTGGCAGAGGCAGTGCGATGCTCTGGGCAATGTTCCACTGAGAAATCTTAGGTTTGGACATTTATATGGATGTAACATGTATCAGCTACCTAAACATTGTACAGGCAATTTACACCCCTTCATGGCAGAGATATTCCTTAAAGTCAGTGGTCTTTGTCAACAGGATAATACCCCTGCCATACTGCGATACATGATTAAGGAATGGCTTGAGGAACATGGCAAAGAGATCAGTGTGATGACTTGTCCTCCAAGTTCCCAGATCCCATGGAGACCCTACCTCACAAAGTTTAGGACATCTTCAGATGTCTTGTGGAGCTATTTTGTTTGGTAAAATGATGGATAGTGGAAACACAACAGACCAGATCACAACCAATAGGGCCTGTCAGGTTCTGTTGTCCATCATTTGACGAATCTTTACATTTTTGGTATTCTGCTCGACTGCTCCTATGAAGAAGCAGAGCAATTGGAATGATTATTGGGGTGTATCCGCTAATAATAATTTCTGTGAAAATGATGTAGACCCACTTGAGAAATTTCAAAGGGCTTGACTGTCTGCTCTTAACATCCCACTAGTGGAAGAGGACACTCATGTGGGAAAACAGAGGGTTAAAGGAAATGTGTCACCAACATTTTTTTCTGCCAGTAAAAGCCAGATAGTGACACATCTCCTTTTTTTTCTAATCTGTTTTTATTTTCTGATTGAAGATTTTTTTATTCTGTTTTTTGAACATGATTATGACGGCGGCCATCTTGCTTGAGTTGTTCTTAACAGCATTCAGAGAGCATTAAAAAAAATGCTTTTCGGCAGCCCCATGGCCATAGACACAATGGTCAGGAGGAACCTCATGAGAGAGTTTTCTAGGCATGTTCTGTGACCTGTGCAAAGGTCATTGTACCAGGAAAGAATAGATAACCTCTGACAATCACTTATTGTGAATGGTGGATCCTGGCTTATCTGTACACAGAGGTGATATCATTACAGTCAGGATTAGAATAATAGATAAGTGGATAACTGCAGTAAAGTGAATTGTACAGACCAAGAAGTGGCGCATATTATTAGACTAAGGGCTCATGCAAACGAGTGTATTTTCTTTCCGTGTCCGTTCATTTTTTTTTTTTGCAAACCGTATGTGGAACCATTCATTTCAATGGGTCAGCAAAAAAAAAAAAAAATAGAAGTTACTCGGTGTACATTCCGTTTCCGTATGTACGTATTTCCGTTCCGCAAAAAAATAGAACATATCCTATTATTGTCCGCATTACAGACAAGGATAGGACTGTTCTATTAGGGGCTAGCTGTTCCGTTCCGCAAAATAAGGAATGCACACGGACGTCATCGGTATTTTATGCAGATCTGTTTTTGCGGACCGCAAAATACATACGTTCGTGTGAATGGGACACAATGGACTTAGATGGGACAGTCAGCTACTCATTCCGTGAAAGAGACCACACCATTTACATGCAGCGATCTCCTTCACTGTATGAGGACGAGGGATCGCTACTGTGATCCCTCGCCCTCACACAGATTGATGGTTTCTGAGCAGCAGATTAACAGGAGCCTGCATGAACGACAGGATTACCCAATGAGCATTTTGTGTTTCACTCATTGAGCGTTAAGCTTTTCACTCATTCTTCGGCAGTACATTCACATGGGCAGATTGTCGGGAATGACCTTCTCAGGAACAGTTGTTACCAATAATCTGGAATATTATTGGCTTGTGTAAATGCAGCTTTAGTGGCCAGTGTGAAAACTGCAGGATTTTCTGGGTTGTGTTTACATATATATATTGACATGGAAAATTAAAAATAACATCATCAAAAATTCTTCCAAAATATGTTAAACATAAAAATGTGATTTAAACAACAGGTCATTTTCTGATGACATATTCCCTTTTAAATTGCTTGCTTTTGTGGCTAGTACAGTATGATTGTGGCTATATATATATATATATATATATATATATATATAGCTGCATTTCCATAAACAAGCAGTAGAGGGCGGCATTACGTCAGCTTGGAAGCCTTACTACTGTCTAATCTGGTAACAAGTAATGTGTGCATGGCATTATAACAGCATAATGACAATTGTGGGCTTAATATTGCAGTACATGCAATTTCTAGAGAAGAGGAAATCAATTTTATATGTTTAAGTCACAAATCCAGTGAAGGCTGAATTCTTTGTATTACACAGATATTAGCCACGGGCTGTAGATGCCTGCTGGAAAGCAAACAAGCGGAATCATGAGTTATTATGAAGCTTCTTGAGAGCGTTCTGTAAAGCTACTACATTGTACAGCAGTGCTAGCGTTAGCCGTACAGCAGAAAAACACAGCTAAATGCAGATGTAGCAGTGCTCAGCTGGTCGCATGGTACAATGCATGAAAAAAACTGTATGTGTCATCTGTAGAAGAAGTGTTAAATGTGACGTCTTATTAGAGTTTACATTTATACAGTTTAATGACAAACTGAGCTCTGCTACATCTACTCTCTAAATTGTCTTTTATAATTATGTAAAAAATTGGTTTCTACCTCACAGAGGTTTTTTGCCTTCTTCTGGAACAACTTGCAGGATAACAGGCTGAACTGGATGGACAGATGTCTTTTTTTCTTCAAACACAATTTTTTCTTGAAATGGGTTGTCCCATAACAATTTATCACTTATCCAAATGATAGGGGATACGTGTCTGAACTGAAGGAGTCCGACTGTTGGGGCCTCGGCAGATCACTAAAACGGGGGCCCATGTTCCCCCATTTGAATGACAGGTGCTTGTTTGCTGCTCCAGTCAACGCTACCGGATCACCGGAGATAGTCAAGCACTTGTAGTAGGTAGTCGAACCCCCGACAATCAGACAGGGGATACGTTTATGTTATGGGACAATCCCTTTAAGCTTTTTAAATATTAAGGCAGAGTCCAGCAAATAGTTAATTTATGTACAGCAGATGATACAGGTATATTACAGATGAGTTCAATAGACCAAAACTCATTATTATATCACATGTTTTAAAGAAGATCTCCTGACATGTCTGTTGTAGTAAATAATTGTATTCCCTATAAAGTAACAATTCTGGAGCATCTTTTCTTAAAACTGTACATTGTACCATTCATCTGTTATTCCTCTTGGAAATTAGGGATGAGCGAACTTTTGAAAAGTTCGGTTCGTTTCGCTTCGGCGAACTTTCTTGAATTTCGGATTCGTACGAACCGAACCTAAAACGAACCTTGCTATAACGGCTGAATAATTGCTTCTACAATAATGGGAGTCAGATAGGGTACAGTTTCGTTTACTTGCAGTTGCTATTACAATGAAAAAAGTGGAAAAAATCCAAGTGACTTCAACAACGGCGACGCAAAATATACGCATATTTAAGAATTTACACTAATGCGTACGCTAATGCGAACATTCTCGCACAAATAACGAACATACAGTTTAGCATTGTCAAAGGTACGCTACTTAACTGAATATGTACGCATTAGCGTACTCATACACTGCGTCTGCGAACATTCCTACTCAAGTAACGAACATACAGTGTAGCGTTGTCAATTGTACGCTACTTAACTGAATATGTACTCATTAGCGTACATTCTCAATAAATATGCGTATATTTTGCGTCGCCGTTATTTTAACCAGATTCGTTCCGAACTTTCTCAAAATTCGGTTCGGTGACGGACCGAACTTTTGGGAAAGTTCGTAACAAATCTGGTTCGTTACGGTTCGGTTCGCTCATCCCTATTGGAAATTTATACAGTAAATAATGTGACGACTGGGTGTTACCAGCTGGGGGTGTGTCCCGACATAGTAACAATGTCCAATCAGTCAATCACTGCGTAGGAACACCCCCCCCCCCCTTCCCAACTGGTAACACCCAGTTGTCACATTATACCTACATTTCCAGGAGGAATAACAGAACAATAGTGCAGCCTAGAGTTCTGAGAAATGATGTTTCACTATCGGGAAATACAATTGTTTACAAAAACAGATGTCAGGAGAGATGACAGGACCTTTTATATAGACCTGCAGAAAAACTATCACAATAACCAAATCAGGCAGCAACCTAATGTTCCAGCAGCGTGGCGAAACCACACAAATTTTTAATACATGATGTGTGTTCCTGCTGCTATTACACGTAAAGTGCTTTTTTAGGCTATGTTTATATGACTTAGGCTCCTTTCACACTAGTGTTCATATTTTCTGGTATTGAGATACGTCATAGGGTCTCAATATCGGGAAAAAAATGCTTCCGTTTTGTCCCCATTCATTGTCAATGGGAACCAAACCTAACTGGACAGAATGGAGTGCTCCAAAATGCATTCTGTTCCATTCTCATACTGGAGAGCAAACCACAACATGTTGTAGTTTGCTTTCCATCCTGGGATGCGGAGCAAGACGGATCCATCATGACCCACAATGCAAGTCAATGGGGACGGATCTGTTTTCTCTGACACAATCTGACACTATAGAGAACGGATCCGTCCCCCATTGACTTTCAGTGGAGTTCATAATGGATCTGTCTTGGCTATGTTAAAGATAATACAACCGGATCCGTTCATAACAGATGCAGATGGTTGTATTATCAGTAACAGAAGCGTTTTTGCTGAACCCTGCCGGATCCAGCAAAAACACTAGTGTGAAAGTAGCTTTATCCCTCAAAAATGTGACATGGAATCTATGGCAGAAATCAAAGGTGGCCGCCTGGCAGAATGGCAACGGAGAATGCAATGGGATGTGGATTTCAGAACAGAATTTGCAGATCTGCATGAAAAAAATGCAGTGTGAACACACCTTTATTGTAGCTCACTGTTATGTGTCAATAGCTGCAAATTCAGACTACATGTTGTCAAGACAGGCACCACTAACAACACAGGTGCTACCAGCATGTATACATAATATATGTAATGATGCAAAAAAAGAAAAATAATAATAATACAAACCATGGTCAGAAATATAAAGAGACTGAATTAAAGCTGAATTATACCTACACAATTAAACCTCTAAGATTACAGGGTGAACCTGAACATAATAGAATACCAGGGAACCACCCAGCACAGCACTGACCTTAATAGATCAGATAATGTAATAAGACAATAATAGAAGGTCGCAATTCAAATCATGCACCTAAACAAAGGCAATATAAAGCAATCAATACTTAAAGGAAATCCATATAAAACATATGTATATTCTGAGTAGATAAACATTAATTCATAAGTATCAAATAATCTGACGTTACATGAAGTAAAGCTCATGATATGCGAATATAGGAAGCAAATAGTCATGATTTGGGCTTGGGGTCGGCGATGACACAGACTCCAATGGTAAAAAACTCCAAAACAGTATAATAGAAGTCAAAGTTATGTGGTCACTTTGGAACAAGTTTACAGGAACATAAAGACAAAACAAAACACCTGCCCGTCTGGGCGCTAACTATACAGAAGTTACTAGGTATTTCAATACTAACAGGGGCATCAGGCTTTTCACAACAAGCAGGTCTTGCAGCTTCCAGGCACTGACACTGAAAGAGCATTTCAACCCTATATTTATTCTTCTAGTAATGAGCCCAGTAGCTGCGCCTAGGTTTGCCTCAGGCTAGGGGAAAGTGTACTGGAATGGGGAGGGAATGACAAACCCCACTACCAACACCGATCTGTCATTCCATAAAAATGTAGCCCATAAAATACTTAAAAGAAAAGTACCTAACTACACTTGAAACAAACTGGTTTCTTTTTACCTTGTCAATCTGAGCATTCTGGATGAGATATACACTTCCTCCAGTACTTTACCAGACACTGTCTTACAAAATACATAAATGAATATACATGCATACAAGCTCCAACAGTATATGATTATCTAAGGGGTCATGGGAAAGGAACCCATACGCATCACTGCCCTCGCATGCGACTTCCTCAGGGGTCACTCATCACTGCTACATCTGTGTATACATCTACTGGATTTATTAGGAATAAGGAATTTACCTTTGATTTCCAGCATTCAAGTACTCATACACCTTTAATAGCTGTTGGCTGATTATTGATTCCTCCTGACTCTCCCATACATACACACGCATGCTTGGTTCAGCCAAGAATGCATATGTTTTCAATGGAATGAGTGGAGAAAGCCACTACCAGAATCTTTAAAACAAAAGGTTTAGGATTTCAAATTCAGCTTCCCCTGAAGAGAGAGTCGAAAAAACCCCATACAAATTAGATATTCGGCCAGCCCTGCCCCCCAGTGGGTTTGGCTGACAGTATTCCAATGTGTATGGAGACATTTAGGCTCTGAACTATGATAACCACAGAACTCCCTGATCTCTGCTGAAAATATAATTTATTAGGAGGAAGGTATGAGGAAGGATAAGGCCGATCAACTAAAACAAATGTAAATGCTAACTTATTGTTTTAAACTTTAGGCATATTAGAAATTTATTTGCCTCTTTTTGCTTGATAACCTTGGTGTCCTAGAAGTCTCAGTTGCCGATCTGTCATGTGGATCTGAAAATCAATTTCTGGATTTGGTAGCTGGTGAAGGGAAACCTTACCTGGCGTGCACTGAAATTTGATGGACCTCTGTTCCCTCCATACACTTCTGACAGTGGCTTATCTCCCTGAGTACCAAAGGATCGGGCATGTTGAACTCCAACAGCCTGATCCTTCCTTCTACGGAGATCTACCTTTGAGAGAAAGTCAGAACACTATCATACACACCGGAAGGTCATCCAGTCTTGTTGAAATCAGTGGGTTCAAATTATCCAATATGTATGACCAGCTGGTAACTACACTGGCTTCCATTTGCAGAGTGGTAGTCTTCACTAGAGATGAGCGAAGCTTTGGAAAATTCAATTCGGCTGCTTCGTTGAATTTAACAAAAAATTTACTTACTTAGTCAAGAAGCGCATTTTTTTGTAAGTAGCGGGTGCAATGACAGGCAGCTGCGATAGCGCTACTCCCCATCATTGTACCCCCTTAGATGCCACGTTCATACATGATGAATACAGTGTAAAATTAACAGAAAAAAAATGAAATCATGATCCATTTGCTTGTGACGGTCCAGCCGCGACCATCTTGTTTAAAGATCTTGCGCAAAACATTATGCGGCCCAAGATGATGTAGTTACACCAGCCGGTGTGTTGACATTATACATCACTACACACGGAAGTTCGGACAAAATCTTCATTCAAGATGACGGCAGCTGGTCTGTCACGAGCAAATGGAGGAGGCAAGTATGATTTCTTTTGTTTTTTACACTATCAAATTTCACTTTGTTGGATTCGATTCTCTCAAATCTAGTCTTCACAAGACAACTCCTGTAATAAAATGCAACTTTAGGTCAATTTAAATATGTTTCCCGTTGGGAAAAAAGGAGTGGGCATATAAAAATCCAACAGCCTGATCCTTCTCAATCCCAACTCTTGAGGGAACTTCGAGCCACCACCATACACATTCCATGGTTGTCTTGTTTTGTCACAATCAGGGGCGTAGCTATCGGGGAAGCAGGGGAAGCCACTGCTTCGGGGCCCGAGGGCAGAAGGGGCCCGGGAGCAGTAGCAGGATACAGCCACAGAGGCCAGCTGCCACTATCCTTCTTACAAGCTCCTGTGCTGCGAGCTTCAGACACGCCCCCTCTTCACTCCAGCAGAGCAGGACCTGGCTTACCATCCTTAGACACGCCCCCTCTACACAGGACATGCTGCTGGAGGAAGAGAGAGACGGCAGGGCTGGAGAAGTCTGAAGAGATGCAGACAGTGGGTGAGTGAGTCTGCTGTGTGGGGCAGGAGGGAGAATGTCAGAGAAGTCTTCCAGCTGCTGCTGGGGCTGTAGTAGACCAGCAGCTTCATGCTATTGTTGTTTTACTGCTTCATAAAGCAGTCTGCCTCCATAACACCTGCACCCCCCCTCCCCCATATCCTGTCCTTCTTTTATCTCATCTTCATGGAGCCCCTGCTGTCTCCTTTCCTCCATCATGTATGGAGAGCTCCTGTTCCACCTTCCTTTCTCCTATTGCTGCCCTGCACAGACCTCCAGCCCCTACTTCTTGTATAAATCCCCCTCAGAGCCCCTTCCACCTACTTGCTATGCCCACCCTGTCCATCCAGAGCCCTGGCCCCTGTCTCACTCCTCTGCCTCTCATTATGGTGGTGTCCTTCTAATGTCTCAGGGTCATGTGACTGCCCCCCCACCCCGTACTCTGCTCCCATTATACCCTGCATTGTGCCCTCTTAACATACCTTGTACTGTGCTCTTAGTCATTCACTGTACCGTGCCCTCTTACCATACCCCGTAAAGTGCTCCTAGTCATTCCCTGTAATGTGCCCTTTTATACCCTAGGTGTTATCTAGTGTATGGCGGCGTTAGCCAGTCCATGTATGACAGTACTATCCAGTCACTGTATGGAAGTGTTACCCAGTAAGAGGCCGTTCAGACGGCCATGGTATTGCGGATCCGCAAAAATGTGGATCTGCAATACCACGGATGCCGACCAGTGTGTGTTCCCACAATTTGCGTAACACACGGCCCGTCACATTCTATATGCCTATTCTTGTCCGCTGTGTACAGGTACTTGTTCTGGCACTATGGCTGGGTTCACATCACATTTTTGCCATCAGTTTAAGGCTCCTTTCACACGTCCTGTTTTTCTTTCCTGATTCGATCCTGATCTGGATCCATTCATTTCAATGGGTCCTGAAAAAATCAGGATCGAATCAGGAAAGAAAAACAGGACGTGTGAATTGAGCCTAATGTATACATTAACAGATGCCTCAGACTGATCTACACAGTGGCGTCCGTTCGCCATACAGTTCCATTGAAAAAAAAACATATACGTTAACGTATGCATTTCTTTTACTGGACTCTGCAGGATACAAAAACGTGGTGAGCTGCATATTTGTATATGATACCTTTTTTATCTATGTATACTTCAAACGGATAGGAAAAACGTGATGTGAACCCACTGTTACATATGAACAAATGCGATGCCAGGAGGGTCATGGGGGGGCCCGTACAAAAATTTGCTGTGGGGCCCAGTCAGTTCTAGCTACGCCACTGGTCACAATCAATGGGTTCATCCAACAATTGTCTAATGTGTATGGCCAAATTTAAGAGTCAGACAACAACTGGCAACACACTTTACATAGGTGTCAGGCCAACATCTATACCTCCTGGCAGTGGCTTATCTCCCTGGAAAAAAAAAGGACTGGGCATATTAAAATACAAAAGCCTCATCCTTCTTTCCACCAACTTCTGCCTTTGGGGGAAAATCAGACTGGTTCTATTCAAAGAGAGGTTATCATCATGAGAGAACCTCTTTAAAGAGGACCTGCCACCTCTCCTGATGTGTCTGTTTCAACAACTACTTGCATCCCTCTTCTTATAACAATTCTGGAGCATCTATTCTTATAACTTTGTTAGGTGCTACTCCTTTATTAATAAAGTTCCTTCATTAATAACTTCTAGGACGAATAATAAAGGAATGGCATATCATAGCGTCATAAGAATAGATGCTCCAAAATTTTTGGTAAAACAGTTTGCAAGCAGCTATAGTACTAAACCAGACATGTCAGGAGAGGTTACGAAGCCTCTTTAACCCGTTTGCTACCAGTGCCATACGCTGGCGTGAAGTGCAAACATGGCGCCCGCTCACACGTGCAGAGGGCGTCATGGCTGGCGGGTCTCCATTGTTTCAAACAGCAGAGACCCGCGGCTAATGACCGCAACTGGCAAACATGCTGATCACCGTCATTAAAGCCTTTAGATGCCAAGATTAGCATCCTGTGGCCAATGAGGATGCCGGTAATTGGTTTCAATACGCTGGGTCTCTCTGAAGAGACCCAGGGTATTGAAGTTGCAATTCTTATTTTGGCCAGAAGGTGGAAGGCCAACCTATGAAATGAGCAATTCTGTACAAATCATGGATCTAAAATACCCATGAGGATTCACAATTAAAAAAGGGCTTTGTAGGCTCAAACATAAGCTTCAAAATCATTAACAAAGTAAAAAAATCAAAGGAATTTAAAAAATATAAAAGTTTAAATCACCCCCTTTTCGATAGAATAAACAAAAACACATAAATAACGAAAAATATAAACATCATGGGCATCACCGGGTCTGCAAATATCCATATTATTAAAGGGTTAATGAAATGTTTCTCTGGGCCATTTTGAATATGGGCATATCTAATTAGTATTTGTTTGTATGTATATATATTAACAAAGAATTTTTACAAAGTTTTTGTACTGGTAATCAATACAATCTATATCCATACCAGACTTCAGCTATGAATGAGCTTACAGACTGTGGAGATGGGTCAGCTTAGGATAATTCCGTATGAGAAGACAATATGGAAGGGAAGAGTAAACAAGAAAATGAGCGTCTTTCATTACAGGCACTTTTTACAGACTTTACTTTTACCTTCACACTCACAATGCAATAGTCAAGAGTCAAATCCTTTCAGGAAACCAGGAAAATCCTACGCAATTAAAGAGAGTTCCTCACCTCCATCACTCAGTCTACCTTTTATATGCAGCCCAGCCTCCAGGGTGTAGGATGCAAGAAATCCTTTATCACCTACAGGGGTAATGCCGATCAGTCAGCACCGGTGTAACATGAGCAGCCATAGATTTCATATGCTATGTATAGCATTATACTACTGTATTGTCAGGAAAATCACCATCCTCCGAATTTCTGCAGGTATGAGCTCCCCGCAACCTTGGTGACAACCAATGTGGCAAATCTGGTAGTCAGAAAATCTGTCTAATCACTTAACAGGGGATGTAGTGATCCATATCTAGGCAGATTTACCATTGATCCATGATGTAAGCAGGGATGACAGCTGCAGAAGAGACATCAGTGCTTATGTTGATTGCTATCCAACTTATCCAGAAGCAGATAATAAATGGCTAAAATATACTTAAAGGGTTATTCAAGTTTCAGTACATAAAGGATATCCATCGCATAATGAGAAATTTTGCAAATTTCCAAGGTACAGTACTTCATGCATTAATTCTTCGTGTTTCCTTCCAAGAGTCAATACAATCTCTCCTGGTTGTGTGATGGACACTCAGGTGCATGGCTTGTTACAGTTATAGCCAATGAGTCAGATCTTCCACAGGATATGCCATAAATATCTGATATTTGTGGGTCATCTGACCCCATTCAAGTGGACATTGCGACCAGGCTACAATTGAATTGAGGTTGCAATGTGCAAGTCATGACTGCACCCGATAGAATCTTAAAAAATCCAGCAGTGATTTTTTCCAATTCTTGGTCATGGAGTGACTCTAGGCCACTGCTAATAATAGGGTTTTACAAATTTTATGTTTTCCAGCATATATTTAGGTGTAACAGTATGTTATGTGAATGTTAAGTAATGGCTAGCTTAACCAGAAGGTTAGTTTTTAGCAACTATCGCCTGGCAGGAGTGGAGCCAACCCACTGGACTTGGCTCCTTCCTGTGTGTTAGTAGTCATTGTATGCGAGTCGGTGGATGGGTGCAGCCTGTGTGCATTTACAGTTGGATTTCAGGGTCAAGACAGGAAACCTAGAAACTTACCAGGCTGAGTGAGAAAAAGGAATATTATTAAGAAAGTGAAGCAGACAAAATGAGGGGTGCGAGGAAAAGACTGTGGAGGTAATGCTCATATTTTGGCCAATGAGCTCCACAGCTCCTTGCATGGGTTTCAATGGCCTGAGGTAGCCAGTCATACAAGAGAGACAGAGTACAGGTCTGCTTTAACATCTACACCCTGCAATGGGCATTGTAGAAAATCTTTGTGAGCATTGCCCCACTAGGCTTTATTACAGTGTAATATAGCATGATATAAGAAAGTATCTGGATAAGGTACAGTACATAATGGTTCTATATGGGCAGTAAATAGTTAACACTGGCAGTCCTAGTTAGGTTGTCGGGAGGCAGGCTGAACCTTCCCCTACTGGCTTGTAGTAGAGGTAGTGTCTAGTCATCAGAACTAGAGGCAACACATTCATGTGTGAGCTCCTGGGATGTAGGCCTGGAGAGAAGCCTGTCCAGGGACTTAATCCATGAGGCTGAGAGCTGCAAGATATGAAGGTAACTGAAGGACTCTATACTGATAGGGAGTGTTCCACAGGATTGGCGCATAGCAAATGTGGTGCCAATATTCAAAAAGGGTCCGAAAACAGAGCCTGGGAACTATAGGCCGGTAAGTTTAACATCTGTCGTGGGTAAACTGTTTGAGGGTTTTCTAAGAGATGCTATCTTGGAGTACCTTAAAGGGGTATTCTCATTTGAATAAATCCATTTTATTGAGCTCCTTTGCTGATTTTATTCACCTTCCTAAATAGTCTTTATTACCAATAAACTCTCTGTAGTAAAAAAAATCTTCCCTAACTGCCCCCTTGTTTACCTTTTGGAGCCCTTGGTTACGGCCACCACCGCTGCGATAAGGCAGCAGGCCGCGCTTGCGCAGTAGCTGTGTCTTTTTCCCCTGGCCGGCGGCTCATTCGCATCGGGAGCGCGCAAGCCGCCGGCCGCCGCACGAGCGCACTGTGGCTTCCTTGCGGCGCTTGGATTCCGGGTTGCGCATGCGCAGTGTCCACTTTATCTCTGCGCTCTCATACAGAGCCGCGCATGCTCTGTATGAGAGCGCAGACATCGTGGAGCATACGAGGCATAAGGCACAAGCG
>ONZH01024532.1:0-60953 GCA_900303285.1 Rhinella marina | reverse complement strand
CAGGTTAACAGCAGCTCAGATTAGAGACCAGGTCAATGCCACACAGAGTTCTAGCAGCAGACACATCTCTACAACAACTGTTAAGAGGAGACTGTGTGCAGCAGGCCTTCATGGTAAAATAGCTGCTAGGGGAAACCACTGCTAAGGACAGGCAACAAGCAGAAGAGACTTGTTGTGGGCTAAAGAACACAAGGAAATGGACATTAGACCAGTGGAAATCTGTGCTTTGGTCTGATGAGTTCCAGATTTGAGATCTTTGGTTCCAACCACCGTGTCTTTGTGCGACGCAGAAAAGGTGAATGGATGGACTCTACATGCCTGGTTCCCACCGTGAAGCATGGAGAAGGAGGTGTGATGGTTTCGGGGTGCTTTGCTGATGACACTGTTGGGGATGTATTCAAAATTGAAGGCGTACTGAACCAGCTTGGCTACCACAGCATCTTGCAGCGGCATGCTATTCCATCCGGTTTGGCGTTTTAGTTGGACCATCATTTATTTATCAACAGGACAATAACCCCAAACACACCTCCAGGCTGTGTAAGGGCTATTTGACCAAGAAGGAGAGTGATGGGGTGCTATGCCAGATGACCTGGCCTCCACAGTCACCAGATCTGAACCCAATCGAGATGGTTTGGGGTGAGCTGGACCGCAGAGTGAAGGCAAAAGAGCCAACAAGTGCTAAGTATCTCTGGGAACTCCTGTTGGAATACCATTTCAGGTGACTACCTCTTGAAGCTCATCAAGAGAATGGCAAGAGTGTGCAAATCAGTAATCAAAGCAAAAGGTGGCTACTTTGAAGAACCTAGAAAATAAGACATATTTTCAGTTGTTTCCCACTTTTTTGTTAAGTATATAATTCCACATGTGTTAATTCATAGTTTCGATGCCTTCAGTGTGAATGTACAATTTTCATAGTCATGAAAATACAGAAAACTCTTTTGAATGAGAATGTGTGAATGTGTGTCCAAACTTTTGGTCTGTACTGTATATCTATTATATATATTTTTTTCTTTTTTTTATTTTTATTTTTTCTTGAAACGCTTAACTCTAAACTACTTCTACCTAACTGCCAGTACTCTGGCGAACTAACTAAGGCTACCTAATCACCAGTAATTTTTATTTTTTTATTTTTTTTTAGTAATTTTTTTTTTTAATTTAAATTTTTTTTTACAAACGCCTAACTCCTAACCCTAACTCCTAACCCTACACCTACACCACTAAAGTAAGGATAGCTGGAGGATGTGGTGTGTTTGGGGCACTCAGACAGGAGACCAGGGCAGCGCAGCTCTGATCTCCTAGTGACAAGTCACTGGAGGATGGGGTGAGTCTGGGGCACTGTGGGGGCACTTCTGAGATTTTGGGGGCACTTATTTTCACTTGGGGCACTTGTGTGGCACTCTGACAGGACGCAGCTCCGATCTCCTCATATGTCAACTGTCAGAATGAGGAGATCGGAGCTGCACTGTGTGCCACCAAGCTGGACGCGCTGTGATTGGTCAGTCAGCTCTGATTAGCCAATCACAGAGATCGGGAGGCAGGGACCACTGTGATTGGTCCACTGACGGGTGCCCGGACAGCTCCGCTGTCCGTGACACCCGTTCAGATGCCGGTGTCACCGCAAGTATACTTGCGGTGACACTTTCATTTCATGGCGTACTATGAACGTCATGATGCGGTAACTAACACCACATCATGACATACATAGTACTTTAAACTTTAAGGCAACCTGTCACCACAAAATTAAATGCAATCTCAAAGCACCATGTTATAGAGCAGGAGGAGCTGAGCAGATATATATTTTTGTTGGAAAAGATTCAGTAAAACCGGTAATTTTTAAATTATATCTTTGCATTTTTCTACTTCCTGTGAAGAGCTATTGGTACATAAGAGATAGCTGTCAGTCACTGATAACACCTTCGTCCTGTACTGAAGTGGAAAAAGCAACGATATAAATGTATAAATTACAGGTTTTGCTGAATCTTTTCCTACAAAACTGTGGTATATATCAATCTATTCAGCTCCTCCTGCTCTATAATGTGATGTTTTCCGACTGCACTGCATTTTGTGGTGACAGGTATTATTAAAGGGGTTCTCCGGGAATTAAGAAAATTAAAATACTTAAATATTACTTTATTATAAATATATTCCCAAATACCTTTCATTAGTTATAATGGCTGGTTTTGTCTAGGGAGTAATCATCAGGGGAAATAAAATGGTCGCTATCCTATGAGTACACACAAAACCTGTCCTAATCACACAGCAGGACAAGTTACTTCACAACACTGAGCTAAAAAGCTGCCTCATCCTTCTCTCTGCTCTACTTGTCAGGGATTATGGTCCTGAATACTGTTTCATACGATCTTCAGCTGATTCTCTGTAGGAATGGAGTTCATGAGGAGACATGAAGTACAGGGAGGAAGTGAGGATGTGGGTGTGTCCTGCTGTGTAATTTGGACAGGTTTTGTGTGTACTAGTAGACAGTGGCCATTTTATTTCTCCTAATGATTTCTCCCTAGACAAAATGAGCAATTATAACTAATGAACGGTATTTGGGAATATATTTATAACTAGCTGAAGGACCCGGCTTTGCCCGGGTATATTTAATTTATTTCTTTTACTGTTTGTGTGTGTGTGTCGTTAAAAGATATCGAGAGTGACCTCTACAGTGCCTGCCCCTTTAACAGTGACCTCTACAGCAGCCCGCCTCTTTAACAGTGACCTCTACAGCGGCCAGCCCCTTTAACAGTGACCTCTACAGCGACCCGCCCCTTTAACAGAGACCTCTACAGTGGCCCGCCCCTTTAACAGTGACCTCTACAGCAGCCTGCCCCTTTGACAGTGATCTCTACAGCAGCCTGCCCCTTCAACAGTGACCTCTACAGCAGCCTGCCCCTTTAACAGTGACCTCTACAGCTGCCCACCCCTTTAACAGTGACCTCTACAGCAGCCTTCCCCTTTAACAGTGACCTCTACAGAAGCCCGCCCCTTTAACTGTGACCTCCACAGCAGCTAGAGTGGCCACTGTCTTCACCCCAGAAAGCCAGACCTCACCGGCCATTCCCCCAAACGTGAAACAGCGCCCCCAGTTCCCATGAAGACACATCACTAAACATGAGGCCACGCCCCCCTGGCTCCGTGAAGACATGGAGGAGAAGCTGTCTGAGTGTGAGCTACTGAAAGGGTGGACATCCCTGTGTCTGTCCAGGCACTGCGTCGGACGGAGAACAGGTAGCCAGAAAACTGTACTGTCCAGCCTAAAGCCGGACATCTGGCTACCCTAACATCAGCCTGCCCCTAGGGTGGCCAGAGGTCTTGTTTTAAGCTGGACGGTCTGGCTTTCAGACTCCCTGTCCTCTGTCATGCGCAGGGCCTGGATGGACACAGCAGCAGCACTCTCAGCAGCAGCACTGTGCAGTCTGAGCAATGAACTGCAGGGAGAAAGTCACCCTCCCCCTACCCCTGCAGCTGACAGAAGGTGATTTTTACCAATATTTTTAATCCCGGTCAAATGCAGCATGGAAGGGGCGTGGCCTGGCTGAGTCAGGGGCGTGACTTAGTGGGATCTGGGGGTGGTGCTTTTAAGTCCTTCTTTTGACGGTGGCCGGAATTACAGGTCGATGCCATAGTAATTTAGGAAGAAGGTGGGTAGCAGTGGAAGAAAACATCTTTTATTACTACTGAACAGTAAATATGTAAAATTTACATTATATGAGGTAATGATTGATGATGAGTTAGTAAAAAAACATAAGTTATAGTTATACCATTGTCATCCACAGTGCTCTGCCTCTTTAATGCAGACCTAAAGCAGTGAACTGGCTAGGTTGTCATAGAAACCTGATGTGTGCCTGTGAGCTTCTATTGGCTGATAAGGCTCATGTGACCAGGCTACTATTGGCTAATGCATTTTTTGGGAATATCTCAGGAACGGTACATCCTGGAGAGCTGAAAACTGTTCTAAAACCTTCCCGGACACCTGATGTACATGTGTGCCAAATTTTGTGATTGTAGCTGCAGCGGTGCGGATTCCTTTAGCGGACATACACACACACACACACACACACACACAAAGCTTTATTTATTAGATAAAGTAATATTTAAGTATTTTAATTTTCTTGATTCCTGGAGAACCCCTTTAAAATAGTGGATAAATTGGAGAGGATGGTATGAAGAAAATTTACATTTCTTTACCTGTTCACAAGAAGGTTTTTCAGATAATTCCAGAAGTGTTGTTTTTGGAGATGTCTTCTTGCCTGCAATATAACAATTTGTTCAGAGATTAAAATCAGGTAGCCCCTTATTTGTTACAGTTGCCATTTGGAACCCTCAAGGGATGTCTATGATTTTTCAGTATAATTTATTTCTGTGGAAACAGTTCCTCTTTTGTCCATGGACTGTACCATGGGCTGTGGTGTACAGTCTCTAGGTCCGATGTTGAAAGTCAGTTGTGTGCAATAAGTATATTAACCTTACTGGCCAAGAGTGTAAGAGGGCATTCGCACAACAGTAAGTGTGCTTCGATATTTTTGCGGCTGCTCCACAAGAGATAGGACACAACCTATACTTCATTGCAACATGCATTTGATGAACCTATTGAATTTAATGGGTCCACACCGTGATCTGATGTGCACATGGGCGGTATTCATGTTTGTGGTCCACGAAACACAGTCATGTGAATACACCGTTAGCACATTCTAATAAAAATGATGGTGCACATTGCAGTGCACAGTAAAGACACAATTCAGTAGTAGACTGCAAACATGTAATATATGAAAAATAGCTACTTTCAAATTTCACAATATAAATGAACACAAAGCAAACATATTTTGATCAAAATGATTTGTGTTCATCCACCACTGCAAGGTGACCTCTTTTGGATGGGAATACAATATTTAAAACTTTCTCTGTGTGAATGGAACTCAGATTGATTCAGGAAAACTAGGCTCCACATGTATATGCTTGCTCTGTGTTATCGTTTCCTGTGTCAGCAGGCCTCAGATGAACTCTAGAGAGCAGGCTATAGCTATATACACTGATTAAAACATCCTGTATTAACGGTGGACTGGTCATTAGTGTGTGACTAGATTGAGGACAGCCACACACCCCGAATTGCATAACACGCATCCTGCAAAATGAAATAAAAGTGCATCTGTACATCTTGCTGTGGTGGATGGGCACAAATGATTTTGATCAAAATATTTATAATATTTGCTAAGTACCTCATGTATATTTTGAACGTAGCATTGTTCGTATATATCATAATGTTTTGTAGTGTGCTATTGCATTGTATTTGTCTAAAATATCATTTTCAAGTACCATATTAAAAAAAAAAAAGTCTTCAGCCGCTTTTTAGACAGGTGTAATATGGAGACTTTTTGTGACCATATTATGGAGGCAAGATCTGGACCTCCTGCGGTTCATCAGAACCAGAGTTATGACACTCTAACTAATTTTCTGATTAGCTACAGGAGGTTCAGGTGTTCAGTCCATAATACAGGAACAATAAAGTACTCGTATTATACCCATCTAAAAGTTGCATTAGTTAATGCACTATCTTAGGTTTAGGAATGTATCATTTTTAATTAGGATTACAGTTTGTATAGGGTGATGGAAAATTATATGCTATATATATTTCCTCATGCTTGCAAAATATAGTTGCAGTTTTTGCATTTCTTTAACACATGAAACATTGAATGTAGGCATGTGTAGTATGTATGAATTTCTCACATAATAGGCTACTTTCACACCTGTAGCTGTCATCTCTGCCAGGCTGTTCTGGTGTAGAGTGCGGGGAATCGGCCGAACAAAACACATTGCTTGCATTGTTTTTTTGCCCCCTCCGATTGCTTGCATATTTGCAGGGTAATGGCTAGATTTCTGCCAGAAACCATTATTGTCTATAGGGTCCAGCAGGCAGGAGGCAGTATCTGGCAATATCTGATCCAGAGAACTCTGGCAGGCTGTTCTCTGCTGGAACAGTGTGCCAGAAAGGTGCAGCAGATGTAAAACTAGCCTTACTTTTTTTTTTTGTGGACTATATATTTGCATTGTTGGAATATGCATTTTAGTTGCAAATTTCAGTTTTAGTCCAGTGTTGCTAATAATCACTGTTTGCTGCAAAGTTACAAAAAGATTGTTGTGTGGTAATTATTCCTTAATTTTTTTCACAGTATCTTTTGCACTCTCGGAAAATGTAGATTTTGGTAATATGGCAGCTGTCTACTGTGTACAGTATACATTTCTAACACGTTTGTGAATTTTAGATGGTCTCTATTTTAGTGTTTTAAGAGCACAAGCTCTTGTTGATGTATATGCATATGGTATATATGAGATGTGCACACCTTAATATATTACATTTACTTTGATTTTGTGTATAGCCCTCTGCTTGTATGTGAGGTTTTAGCTGCAAATGTTTGTGACAACCAGGAATTATTTTGAAATGCATCAAAACAAAGTTACCATACTTGAATAGTGAATATGGTTCTCAACAGTCCGTCAAGGCAACTTAAATCTTTAGGTTGTCTACTTTAAGGAAATCTTTCAGGATTTCTTAGGGTGCCCTTACTTTTCAAGGAGTGAAATCCCTGTATTTCCTTATTTTGTTGGTTATTAATTTCCATCATAAAAACAGATTTCCTTTTTTTTCCAGTTCTGGTGTTTTTATGAAAATAGGTGCATATAACTTTAAGCCTAAGTGGCATGTATGAACTCTTCAAATGTTGAATTTTTATTTTAGAAGGTGTAGTGCACATAACATTCTGCTTGTGTTACACTTTCACTCACTATTATCAACTTTTATGCAATTGTTATGAAAAATTGATGAAAAGTTGTATGCAGATGTCAGCAAGTATGAAGTGCTGAGTAGCGCTTTGACAGTATGCCAAGCATTTACTGTAAATATATTACAGTAAATTTACTGTAATATACTGTAAATATATATATAAAATATATTGTTATAAGGTTTTGGTATGATTTTTTAAGGGTGATAGTCGTCTTAGGAGAAGTGTCATCATGGCAAAGTGTCTTGTAGTTAAACATGGCAGTTCCACAGGATGTGAGATAGGTATGCTATGCAAGATACTCAAACACTACTGCTAATATCTCACTGGTTATGTTTATTGTATCCATATATATTTTATTATGTGCTGTATTCATCAACACTAACCACCCTGTTACCCCATACATTGCATTCTCCCTCACCCATGTACAGCTGTCATGCACCATTCACCTTCTTGAATCAACTTGTCCCATCATGTCCAAGGGTGTGGCACAAAAAGCACTCTTACAAATCACTAAAACCATTTGCTGTTTCTCTCTTGCTTTTAACTTCAGGGGACATCTCTCGTAATTCAGATTCACCAACATCTGCTCATTTTTACTGCTAATCTATAATCTATATCACATAGAAATCCTCTTGATCTCATTAACATGCATTGCATGTCTTCTCTTGTGTGTTTTAACTGTCAGCTCTGGAATCCACAATCAGTATGCAACAAACTCCTCTATGTTCATTACTTTTTCAAGTACTAAGAACCGACATGTTGGTGTAGTTGGCATACTTCTTTCTCAATAATGCACCTTCCAAGCCATTCCTCCAGTAGTATTATTCACATGTCCACACACTTAGAATCTTCCACCGACTCTCCTTGAGAGTAGCAGTAGTATACTGACTTCTGGTTCATCCACCCAATTTATGGATCACTTTGCTGCCTGCGTCCCAAATTCCTGTTTTCTGAATTATCAACTCTCTTTAACACAGACCCATAGGGCACCCGATATTCCAATATGCCTCACAGTCTCTATCTCTCATAAAGACAGTAAAGATAGTAATACATTTGACTTGGTCTTCTTCTGGCTCTGCTCTGTTTATGTCTTTTATTAACTCTCCTCTCTGCTCTCTAACCACAACCTTCTCTCCATCACTGTCATAAATCGTCATCCATCCCAGCACACTCATACTTATCTCATTCAGGAATCTGCATGTCATTGACACTAAGAAACTTTTTAAGGGCACTGGTCTCTCCTAGTTTTCTTCCTATCAATCTGAGCACTCATTCAGCATGTCAACGGCTGGCTCTAATTTTTGTCGTCTTCTTCTTGCTGTTGATGCTCCTCAGGGTTCAGTCATATGTCCTCTCTACACAGCCCCTATTGGACAGACTACAGTGTTCTGAAATAGTATCCATACCCCTTGAAACTTTCCAAATTTTTTCTCATTGCGCCCACAAACATAAATGTTTTTTTTATTGAGGTTTTATGTGATAGACCAACACAAAGTAGCAAGTATGTGTGAAGTGAAAAGAAAATGATACATGGTTTTCAACATTTTTAATAAATAAAAATCTGAAATTAGAGAATTAGAAAATAAAGTCGACCTGTGTGTAATTTAAGTATAACTACAGCTGTTCTGTGAAGGCCTCAGAAGTTTGTTCGTGAACATTAGTGATCAAATAGCATCATAAAAACCAAGGAAAAGGTCATGGATAAAGTTATGGGTAAGAAATGTAAATCAGGGTTAGGTTATAAAAAAATATCCCAAGCTCTGAACATCTAACAGATCACTGTTCAATCTATCATCCAAAAATGGAAGGAGTATGGCACAACTGCAAACCTACCAAGACATGGCCGTCCACCTATACTGACAGCCCAGGCAAGGAAAGCACTAATTAGAGAAGTAGCCAAGAGGTCCATGGTCACTCTGGAGGAGCTGCAGAGATCAGATCAGCACAGGTCAGGTGGGAAAATCTGTCCACAGGACAACTATTAGTCGTGTACTCCAGAAATCTGGCCTTTATGGAAGAGTGGCAAGAAGAAAGCCATTTTTTAACCCCTTCAACCCCGGGCCTGTTTTCACCTTCCTGACCAGGCCATTTTTTGCAAATCTGACATGTGTCACTTTATGTGGTAATAACTTTGGAATGCTTTTACTTATCCAAGCCATTCTGAGACTGTTTTCTCGTCACATATTGTGCTTCACGACAGTAGTAAATTTGTGGCAAAATATTTCATTTTTATTTTTTAAAAAATACCAAATTTACCAAAAATTTGGAAAAATTTGCAAATTTCCAAATTTCAATTTCTCTACTTTCGAAATATATAGTAATACCTCCAAAAATAGTTATTATTTTACATTCCCCATATGTCTACTTTATGTTGGCATCATTTTGTAAATGTCATTTTACTTTTTTGGAACGTTATAAGGCTTCTAAGATTTGAATCAAATCTTAAATTTTTTAGAAGATTTCCAAAACCCATTTTTTTAATGACCAGTTCAGATATAAGGTTACTTTGTGGGGCTTATATAGTGGAAACTCCCCATAAATCACCACATTTTAGAAACTACACCCCTCAAGCTATTCAAAACTGATTTTACTAACTTTGTTAACCCTTTATGTGTTCCATGAGAATTGACGGAAAATTGGAATGAAATTTCAAAATTCCATTTTTTTTAGCAGATTTTAAGTTTGAATCCAATTTCCATGAAACACATCAAGGGTTAACAACAAAAAAATACACAAAATCTATTACCCAAATTCTGTAGTTTACAGAAACACCCCATATGTGCTCGTAGCCCAATGTACTGGCGCACAGCAGGCTTCACAGTGGAAGGAGCACCATATGACTTTTGGAGAGCGAAATTGGCTGGAATAATAATTGGGAGCTATGTCGCAGATGAAGACCCCCGAGCTGGCCCTACAGTGGAAACCCCCCAAAAGTGACCCCATTTTGGAAAGAGCACCCCTTAAGGAATCTTTCAAGGTGTGTGGTGAGCACTTTGAGCTCAATGGTTTTTCCTAGAATTAAGATTCACGCGGAAGTGAAAATGAAAAATTGCAATTTTTTGACAAAAAAGTTGCTATACACCCACATTTTTCACTTTCACAAAGGGTAACGGGACAAAATGCACCCCACATTTTGATCACCATTTCCCCCCGAATATGGCAACACCCCATATGTGCTCGTAGCCCAATGCACTGGCGCACAGCAGGCTTCACAGTGGAAGGAGCACCATATGACTTTTGGAGAGCGAAATTAGCTGGAATAATAATTGGGAGCTATGTCGCACATGAAGACCCCCTGAGCTGGCCCTACAGTGGAAACCCCCCAAAAGTGACCCCATTTTGGAAAGAGCACCCCCGTACGAACATTTTAAGTGGTAGAAAGGGTACTTTTTTACAAACTGGGGTCTCATAGAAGGCAGAAATGCAAGTAACAGCATTTCAAAGCACACATTTGTGAAAATGAAAAATTACAAGCAGACCCCAATTTTTCAGATTCACGAGGGGTTAAAGGAGAAAATGCACCCCAATACATGTTTCCTATTTTCCCCTCATTAAAACAACACCCCATTTGTGCTTGTAGCCCGCTGTATGGGCGCACAGCAGGCCCCTAGAGGCAAACAGCAATATATGGGTTTTAAAGGCCAGAATTAACAGACATGTCTCATTTAAATAACTCCTGAGGTCCCCAGAAATTAAAAAACCCCACAAGTGACCCCATTTTGGAAAGAGCACCCCTGTACGAACATTTTAAGTTCATACAGGGGTCGTAATGGATGTCGTATATTTGGACTTCTCCAAAGCGTTTGACACGGTACCACATAAAAGGTTAGTATACAAAATGAGAATGCTTGGCCTGGGAGAAAATGTCTGTATGTGGGTAAGTAACTGGCTTAGTGATAGAAAACAGAGGGTGGTTATTAACGGTACATACTCAGATTGGGTCACTGTCACTAGTGGGGTACCACAGGGGTCTGTATTGGGTCCTAATCTCTTCAATGTATTTATTAATGATCTTGTAGAAAGCTTGCACAGTAAAATATCAATATTGGCAGATGACACTAAACTGTGTAAAGTAATTAACACAGAAGAGGACAGTGCACTGCTACAGCAGGATCTGGATAGACTGGAGGCTTGGGCAGAAAAGTGGCAGATGAGGTTTAACACTGACAAATGTAAGGTTATGCATATGGGAAGGAATAATGCAAGTCACCAGTACATACTAAATGGTAAAGCATTGGGTAACTCTGACATGGAAAAGGACCTAGGAATTTTAGTGAACAGCAAACTAAGGGCTCGTTCACATCACCGTTAGGGCTTCCGTTCAGTCTTTCCGTTATAACATCGTTATAACGGAAAGAAACGGAATCCCTAGGACGGACATCAAAACGGACACCTTTAAGAGGCATTCCGTTTTGATCCGTCATAATAGAAGCCTATGGCCCTGCATAACGGATCCGTCTGGATGCCGTTATGCTGGACGGAAAACAAAGTCCTGTCAACAGGACTTTGTTTTCCGTCCAGCATAACGGCATCCAGACGGATCCGTTATGCAGGGCCATAGGCTTCTATTATGATGGATCAAAACGGAATGCCTCTTAAAGGTGTCCGTTTTGATGTCCGTCCTAGGGATTCCGTTTCTTTCCGTTATAATGATGTTATAACGGAAAGACTGAACGGAAGCCCTAACGGTGATGTGAACGAGCCCTAAGCTGCAGAAACCAGTGTCAGACAGCTGCTGCCAAGGCCAATAAGATAATGGGTTGCATCAAAAGAGGCATAGATGCCCGTGATGAGAACATAGTCCTGCCACTTTACAAATCACTAGTCAGACCACATATGGAGTACTGTGTACAGTTCTGGGCTCCTGTGAACAAGGCAGACATAGCAGAGCTGGAGAGGGTTCAGAGGAGGGCAACTAAAGTAATAACTGGAATGGGTGGACTACAGTACCCAGAAAGATTATCAAAATTAGGGTTATTCACTTTAGAAAAAAGACGACTGAGGGGAGATCTAATAACTATGTATAAATATATCAGAGGTCAGTACAGAGATCTCTCCCATCATCTATTTATCCCGAGGACTGTGACTGTGACGAGGGGACATCCTCTGCGTCTGGAGGAAAGAAGGTTTGTACATAAACATAGAAGAGGATTCTTTACGGTAAGAGCAGTGAGACTATGGAACTCTCTGCCTGAGGAGGTGGTGATGGTAAGTTCACTAAGAGAGTTCAAGAAGGGCCTGGATGTATTTCTGGAGGGTAATAATATTACAGGTTATAGTTACTAGAGATGGGTCGTTGATCCAGGGAGTTATTCTGATTGCCTGACTGGAGTCGGGAAGGAATTTTTCCCCCTAAAGTGAGGAAAATTGGCTTCTACCTCACAGGGGTTTTTTTTTGCCTTCCCCTGGATCAACTTGTAGGAAAACAGGCTGAACTGGATGGACAGATGTCTTTTTTCGGCCTTACAAACTATGTTACTATGTTACTATGAAAGGGTACTTTTTACTAAAAAAGGTGTCTCACAGAAGGCAGAAACACTTGTAAAAGCTTTTTAAAGCACACATTTGTGAAAATGAAAAATTACTAGCAGACCCCAATTTTCTAGATTCACAAGGGGTTAAAGGAGAAAATGCACCCCAATACATGTGCCCCTTTTTTTTCAATTAAAACAACACCCCATTTGTGCTTGTAGCCCGCTTTATGGGTGCACAGCAGGCCATCAGAGGCAAACAGCAATATATGGGTTTTAAAGGCCAGAATTAACAGACATGTCTCATTTAAATAACTCCTGAGGTCCCCAGAAATTAAAAACCCCCACAAGTGACCCCATTTTGGAAAGAGCACCCCCGTAAGAACATTTTAAGTGGTCGAAAGGGTACTTTTTTACTAAAAAGGTGTCTCACAGAAGGCAGAAACACTTGTAAAAGCTTTTCAAAGCACACATTTGTGAAAATGAAAAATTACTAGCAGACCCCAATTTTTCAGATTCACAAGGGGTTAAAGGAGAAAATGCACCCCAATACATGTTCCCCTTTTTTCAATTAAAACAACACCCCATTTGTGCTTGTAGCCCGCTGTATGGGTGCACAGCAGGCCATCAGAGGCAAACAGCAATATATGGGTTTTAAAGGCCAGAATTAACAGACATGTCTCATTTAAATAACTCCTGAGGTCCCCAGAAATTAAAAACCCCCACAAGTGACCGCATTTTGGAAAGAGCACCCCCGTACGAACATTTTAAGTGGTCAAAAGGGTACTTTTTACTAAAAAGGTGTCTCACAGATGGCAGAAACACTTGTAAAAGCTTTTCAAAGCACACATTTGTGAAAATGAAAAATTACTAGCAGACCCCAATTTTTCAGATTCACAAGGGGTTAAAGGAGAAAATGCACCCCAATACATGTTCCCCTTTTTTTTCAATTAAAACAACACCCCATTTGTGCTTGTAGCCCGCTTTATGGGTGCACAGCAGGCCATCAGAGGCAAACAGCAATATATGGGTTTTAAAGACCAGAATTAACAGACATGTCTCATTTAAATAACTCCTGAGGTCCCCAGAAATTAAAAACCCCCACAAGTGACCCCGTTTTGGAAAGAGCACCCCCGTACGAACATTTTAAGTGGTCGAAAGGGTACTTTTTACTAAAAAGGTGTCTCACAGAAGGCAGAAACACTTGTAAAAGCTTTTCAAAGCACACATTTGTGAAAATGAAAAATTACTAGCAGACCCCAATTTTTCAGATTCACAAGGGGTTAAAGAAGAAAATGCACCCCAATACATGTTCCCCTTTTTTTCAATTAAAACAACACCCCATTTGTGCTTGTAGCCCGCTGTATGGGTGCACAGCAGGCCATCAGAGGCAAACAGCAATATATGGGTTTTAAAGGCCAGAATTAACAGACATGTCTCATTTAAATAACTCCTGAGGTCCCCAGAAATTAAAAACCCCCACAAGTGACCCCGTTTTGGAAAGAGCACCCCCGTACGAACATTTTAAGTGGTCAAAAGGGTACTTTTTACTAAAAAGGTGTCTCACAGAAGGCAGAAACACTTGTAAAAGCTTTTCAAAGCACACATTTGTGAAAATGAAAAATTACTAGCAGACCCCAATTTTCTAGATTCACAAGGGGTTAAAGGAGAAAATGCACCCCAATACATGTGCCCCTTTTTTTCAATTAAAACAACACCCCATTTGTGCTTGTAGCCCGCTGTATGGACGCACAGCAGGCCACCAGAGGCAAACTGCAAAATGTGGTTTTTGCAGGCCAGATTTAACAGACATGGTTTTTTATTTGCCATGTTGCTTTTAAAAATTTCCTGAGGTCCCCAACAACTAAAAACCCCAAGAAGTGACCACATTTTGGAAAGAGCACCCCTGTACGGACATTTTAAGTGGTAGAAAGGGTACTTTTTAGCAAACTGGAGTCTCACAAAAATGAATATGTAGTGATGGTGAAAAGTGGATATGTAAGATACAGACTAAATGTGAGGTGTAAAGTGAAAAAAATTCAGGGTACATCAGGGATGAAACTAATCCATGGATTGGTGGTAGATTCTGAAGCAATCCTTGATGCACAGGCTAGGTTTCTCAGGGCAGGTTTCGCAGTGGTGTATAGTGTCCTTCCTAATCCCCCTTTTGGAACACACCCTGCATCATTTTTGGGTCCTTCCCTTCCTAGCTGTTTGGGGAACGTCACCAGGGAAATGTTGTCCTGGTACAACTCGGGCACCGTAACTTGCAGAAGTACTGGGGGCCTCTTCTGCTTGATTTGGAAAAATTAGGGCCTTGATCACTACTTCTTGAAAGTGAAGGAAAGTTCCCGTGTGTCCTGCAGATTTATATAGCACATACGCATTGTACATTGCCATCTGTACAAGGTGTACGGCTAGTTTTTTGTACCACACTTTTGTTTTTCGTGTGGCACTGTAGGGCTTCAGAACTTGATCTGAAAGATGAACTCCTCCCATGTGCTTGTTGTAGGCCAGGATGCAGTCCGGTTTGGGGACAGTGGTAGTGGTACCACGTACACGGGCAGGGGAGCTGGTGTTGGGGTGAATGCTGGTCAGTACAAGGACATCCCTCTTGTCCTTGTACTTAACCACCATCATGTTTTCGTGGAGGAGAACCCTAATTTCACCCTTCCTCAGTGGTTGTCCTACCAGGGATCTAGGGAGGCCTCTCTGATTTTTACGTACTGTGCCGCAAGCCACAGTACGCCTGGCACTTAGGGACATGAAGAGGGGTAAGCTGGTATAATAGTTATCCACATACAGGTGGTAACCCTTATCCAGCAGTGGGTGCAGCAAGTCCCACACTAGTTTCCCACTAACTCCTAGGCCAGGGGGGCATTCTGGGGGTTCAATCCGTGAATCTTTGCCTTCATAGACCTGGAACCTATAGGTGTACCCTGACCTACTCTCACAGAGCTTGTACATTTTTATGCCATACCTTGCCCGCTTGCTGGGCAGGTACTGGCGGAATTTTAACCTCCCCTTGAAATGCACTAGGGACTCATCAATACAGATGTTTTCTTCTGGGGTGTACACTTCAGAAAACTTGGCGCTGAAGTGGTCAAGGATGGGTCTAATTTTGTAAAGCCGATCGAATGTCAGACCACATATGGAGTACTGTGTACAGTTCTGGGCTCCTGTGAACAAGGCAGACATAGCAGAGCTGGAGAGGGTTCAGAGGAGGGCAACTAAAGTAATAACTGGAATGGGTGGACTACAGTACCCAGAAAGATTATCAAAATTAGGGTTATTCACTTTAGAAAAAAGACGACTGAGGGGAGATCTAATAACTATGTATAAATATATCAGAGGTCAGTACAGAGATCTCTCCCATCATCTATTTATCCCGAGGACTGTGACTGTGACGAGGGGACATCCTCTGCGTCTGGAGGAAAGAAAGTTTGTACATAAACATAGAAGAGGATTCTTTACGGTAAGAGCAGTGAGACTATGGAACTCTCTGCCTGAGGAGGTGGTGATGGTAAGTTCACTAAGAGAGTTCAAGAAGGGCCTGGATGTATTTCTGGAGGGTAATAATATTACAGGTTATAGTTACTAGAGATGGGTCGTTGATCCAGGGAGTTATTCTGATTGCCTGACTGGAGTCGGGAAGGAATTTTTCCCCCTAAAGTGAGGAAAATTGGCTTCTACCTCACAGGGTTTTTTTTTGCCTTCCCCTGGATCAACTTGTAGGAAAACAGGCTGAACTGGATGGACAGATGTCTTTTTTCGGCCTTACAAACTATGTTACTATGTTACTTTGGGGAGGACACTGTGCATTATCGCTGTAATGCAAAAATTTCAATATCGACTCAAATCGATACCGGGTCATGGTGGCACTAAATACTGGAGTGTGGTACAAGACATCCGCACTCCAATACTGTCTCATTTCTGGTTTTTTAATAAGCCCCATGTGCAGCACAAGCCCCCAGAAAATTTTTATTTCTGACACTGTTACTGGGGTCCAACCTAGGGGTCTTGCGAATTGTGATGTGGGGTTCTGGGTAATGAACTGCTGGGCGTATAAATTTGTTTGGGCCACGATAAGATTTACTAAATCATCACTGAAAAAGATTTTAAAAAAATCAATTTCTGTGAAGCTCGTGCAGTCAATTTGAATTCCAGAGTTTCCCACAAACTCTGGTATTTGGGGCTGATAAACGTCAGGGGGTGGGGTCCATGTGGGGTCACTCTGGGGGGCTGCCTCAGCGGTCGTTCTGGGGCACCTCCTAGAGGGTCCCTCATCAGCGGATGATGATGATGATGAGGGGGTGGAGGAGTAGAGGAAAGTGGCGTCCTCTTCTCCTTCAGTGGCCGAATCGGTACCAGAGGCAAGGATGGCGTATGCCTCTTCTGCCGAGTACACTTGTTGGGATGATTGGGAAATTTTTAGTTTATTGGGGTATGATGGGTGAACGTGTAAAACTTTATTTAGTGTGATCGGTGTGTATGTAGTGGTTTTACACGTGAAGGTGTTTTTAGTATTGACTTTGAATTTTTTAAAAAAAGGGGAGGGGGAATAAAAAAAAAAGGTCTTTTCAGTAATAAAAGTCTTCTAATAAAAAAAAAAAGTTTTTGCTGCAGGAAAAAGTTTTTACCGCACAAAAAAAAAAAAAAAAAGCAGACGCGATCAGTAATGGACACTACTGATCGGTGCTCAGTGCTTGCAAAATGCACGTACGCAGAACACGTGCAAAAACCTAAACTGACACTAACTGAAATTTATCTAACTACCACTAACTGTGGGGTTTTTTTTCACACAAGTAATAAAAAAAAACCAAAAAATATGCAGATGCTGCTTTTACAGCACGCACACACGCACACAGATGGTGTGTGAGTGCAGAAACTGTGGTGAAAAAATTCACTACAGTCCTCTGCAAACAGCACGTACGCAGATACAGTGCGTTCGTGCAAACACCTAAACTGACACTAACTGAAATTTATCTAACTACCACTAACTGTTTTTTTTTTTTTTCACACAAGTAAAAAAAAAAAAAAATATGCAGATGCTGCTTTTACAGCATGCACACACGCACACAGATGGTGTGTGAGTGCAGAAACTGTAGTGAAAAAATTCACTACAGTCCTCTGCAAACAGCACGTACGCAGATACAGTGCGTTCGTGCAAAAACCTACACTGACACTAACTGAAATGTGTGTGTATATATATATATATATATATATGGATTTTTATATATATATATATATACACTCACCGGCCACTTTATTAGGTACACCTGTCCAACTGCTCGTTAACACTTAATTTCTAATCAGCCAATCACATGGCGGCAACTCAGTGCATTTAGGCATGTAGACATGGTCAAGACAATCTCCTGCAGTTCAAACCGAGCATCAGTATGGGGAAGTAAGGTGATTTGAGTGCCTTTGAACGTGGCATGGTTGTTGGTGCCAGAAGGGCTGGTCTGAGTATTTCAGAAACTGCTGATCTACTGGGATTTTCACGCACAACCATCTCTAGGGTTTACAGAGAATGGTCCGAAAAAGAAAAAACATCCAGTGAGCGGCAGTTCTGTGGGCGGAAATGCCTTGTTGATGCCAGAGGTCAGAGGAGAATGGGCAGACTGGTCGAGCTGATAGAAAGGCAACAGTGACTCAAATTGCCACCCGTTACAACCAAGGTAGGCAGAAGAGCATCTCTGAACGCACAGTACGTCGAACTTTGAGGCAGATGGGCTACAGCAGCAGAAGACCACACCGGGTGCCACTCCTTTCAGCTAAGAACAGGAAACTGAGGCTACAATTTGCACAAGCTCATCGAAATTGGACAGTAGAAGATTGGAAAAACGTTGCCTGGTCTGATGAGTCTCGATTTCTGCTGCGACATTCGGATGGTAGGGTCAGAATTTGGCGTCAACAACATGAAAGCATGGATCCATCCTGCCTTGTATCAACGGTTCAAGCTGGTGGTGGTGGTGTCATGGTGTGGGGAATATTTTCTTGGCACTCTTTGGGCCCCTTGGTACCAATTGAGCATCGTTGCAACGCCACAGCCTACCTGAGTATTGTTGCTGACCATGTCCATCCCTTTATGACCACAATGTACCCAACATCTGATGGCTACTTTCAGCAGGATAATGCGCCATGTCATAAAGCTGGAATCATCTCAGACTGGTTTCTTGAACATGACAATGAGTTCACTGTACTAAAATGGCCTCCACAGTCACCAGATCTCAATCCAATAGAGCATCTTTGGGATGTGGTGGAACGGGAGATTCGCATCATGGATGTGCAGCCGACAAATCTGCGGCAATTGTGTGATGCCATCATGTCAATATGGACCAAAATCTCTGAGGAATGCTTCCAGCACCTTGTTGAATCTATGCCACGAAAAATTGAGGCAGTTCTGAAGGCAAAAGGGGGTCCAACCCGTTACTAGCATGGTGTACCTAATAAAGTGGTCGGTGAGTGTATATATATATATATATATGATATATATCTGACTGACACTACCTAGAGTTTCAAAAAAATGTGCTAACACAGCACGCATGCACACAAAACGTGTGTGCGTGCAAATACTGTAGTTAAAAAATTCACTACAGTATAAAAAACTGAACACTGGCTAAAAATTAACTTATATCTATATATATATATAGAGAGAGAGATATGGAGCTCTATGTATATTTATATAAAACCCTAACTGTACTTTCTTCTTTTTTGACCAAAAAAAAAGAGAAAAAAAGCACAAAAAATGATCCCCAGGTGCTGATCAGGCAGGTATGCACTGAAAAGCACTGGGCGGTCACAGCTCGCACGCAGAAAAAGCGGTACGGAGCTGTAAAATTGTTAAAAAGTTAAAAAAAAGACAAAAACACACGGACCAAGTGGCATCCGTAAAAAAAGGACGGTGGGGGGGGGGACAGGAGGGGACAGGGACGGAGGGTGGGTTAGGGATCTGTAACTTCTTTTCTTCTGTTCTTCTTCTTTTCTTCTGTTCTTCTTCTGTTCTTCTTCTTTTCAGCAGTAAAAAAAATCAGATAGCAGTGGTGTTGCACCACAAGTCCCAGCAAGCCAACAGCACACAGAAAAGGACAGAACCTTCCAGCATGCAGTCTCCAGCTAGAATGGCTGCATGCAGGAAGGTTCTGCCTCTTCCTGTGCAGCTGTAGCGCTGCCATTGGCTGGAGCATTGCTCCAGCCAATGGCAGCGCTGGCAGGGGACCCAAAACACAGGGGTCCCCTGCCTGACCTCGGGAAGGACAGGTGCTGACTAGTTCAGCACCTGTCACCTTCAGATGACCCTCCTCCGATCCCCCTGCAGCTCCGGTGGCTTCTGGGAGCTGCTTGGGCTGGCCTGTGAAAACCAGCCAATCGCAGCCACTGGAGATGCAGGGGGACGGAAATACCGCCCCCTGCCCTTAGGGAACATGGCTGCCTGCCGGGCAGTGCAGCCATGATACCCCGGTTCCCCGGCGATTACGCCCGGGGACCGGGTGACCGCCGCGCCGTAGCTCTACGGCGCTGGTCGGCAACTCACTTCACGCAGGGAAGGGGTTAAAGCAATCTTTAAACATGGTGGTTTTATGATATGCTGTTTTTAACTTTACTTCTGTGAGTATATTAAAAGTGTGTGAGAAGTCTATTGCCCCTGCTGTGCTTCAATATTTTGGGTGCCTCACCATTTTTCCATACAGCAATCGTGGAGCGGCTATACCAGAAAGAAAGATAAGTAGATGAGATCAACTATGGTTGCATTTAGCAGTGGAGGGCCTTGTAGGTGGGTAGTGCAAGGGACTAGGAATAGGGGGCATGGGGCCCATTTCACATTCTTTCTATGGGGCCCATTGATTTCTATGTATGCAACTGACCCTGTGGATCATAAGCAGCTCAAGTGACAGCTTATGTGCCAGCCCTTGAGGGAAGGAGATATTGAATTCTTCAGCAAGTTCAGTGGCTATGCCATTGGGATTGCAGACAATTGGTCAGAGAAAAATAACACAAATAACAAATCTACATTGAGGCTACAGACTTCTCTGCTTGTGGTGGGAGCAAATAAGCTTTAGGTTCCCCATCATAGCAAAAGGACAGAAAGGGGCCCTCTGTTCAGGGACTGTATTCCACTGAGGATACTGAGGATATATAAAGATATCTGGGGATAGAGACAGTGCACCCCTTAAACTGGGAAAGGAGAGATTGTACAGCCAGATTAAAGAAAGAGATCAGCTTTTTATACACAGCCTTGGGAATTGCATATGCCAACTGTAAAGACTGCATTTAATGTATACAGTGCTTGTATGAACCTTGTACAAAATAGCCTCAGTAAAGTACAGTGGATTGATTAAACTAAACTCAATCTTATCATTGTATGCACCAACACCTGCATTGCTGTCACAACACTTCAGGAAACCCGGCCTTGTATCTCAAAACATAACACCACAAAGGCCACCTTGCCTAATATCAGACAGGAACCCCAAAACCAAAGTGTGCCCTAAAGGGATGAAAATGTGAGCCTTTCTCATCACTGCAAGGCCAAGGAAGCAGCCAAAATGTGAATATGACTACCCCCATTCTCCACACCATCCCTGCGGCTCACTGCACAAGCACATGGTTTTCTGCAAGACTTATTCACCTGAATGAAACTGATTTTCAGGTGCAGACATTTCTGTAGCAATATCTGCTGGCACCCTAAATGGTTACTACATAAACTGAGAATCATTATCAAATGTATTATTTTGTTAAGAGAAAATATGGCTAAGAAATTGATCTAATAACTGTTTATAATATATAAAAGGTCAATACAGAGAACTGTCACATGATGCATTTTACCCAGGACTGTATCTATAGCAAGTGGCATGCCTTTCATGGTGGTAAACTACAGAATTGCTAAGTGGCCCGGGGGGGCATCTCTTCTCTACCCAACATAAATTCACCACATTTTCCTGCAGCCAACACAAGGTGGATCTCAAAAGCAAAGTGCAAAGAGATTTTTACAGTTTCCATTGCATTCAGGGGTAACTGTAAAAATTTTTATGTACTGAGCTCCCCCTAGTGGTGGTTATAGTCAAAGAGTTTTATGATATATTGTCTGAGGGGAAGTTTATTATTAACAGAACAAGTGCTTTATTAATAATGCACCTGTTCCAATTCTTCCCACAAAAAAGTCTGGTAAAGTGGGTGATGCAGGGAGACCTAGGAGATCTGAACCACCCCGATAACAATATAGTTATATTTACTAAATTTCTGCAAAAGATAAGAGGTAAGAAGGAAATTTAGCTCTACATCATGTTTGTGTTTCCTTTGTATCAGCTTTGCAGGATAATGGGAACAACTGGATGGATGTAACTTTTCTTAGACTGTACCTATTTTTAGACGTCGGTCTTAATAAAGCCCTAAACTGGCAGTGGATCCTCCAAAGTTATGACAGCCGTTCCATCACTTTGGCACATCCAATGCCAGATTTAAATGTAACACCGATTCTGTGTGGTCTTACATTTAGACCTTTTTCTACGCCTAAAACAGTCGTAGAAAATGGTGAATGGGATGGGCCTGCAGGCTTATCATCTTCTCCGCCCACGCCACGTCCACAATTTTAGACCTGACGTTAGCGGGGCGAAGTCACAGATAGCGGGGTGCACTCGCAGTTAGTTTAGGCGTATTTTAGCATAGTAAATGACCCCCTATGTTACTACTGTATGTTTACAAGCCTGAGGTACATATACATTCAGATTTATTACAGGAAGTAGCAATAAACATACATATTGTATACATTAGAAATTATTTACTTCTAGAATCCGGTTTATCATATACAGGTTTTTAGAACATTTTGAAATCACATATATCAAATAACCTACCTTTATATGATATCTTAATAACATCTTTAATCATTTTCCTATATGATCTTTTGATATGATGTACATTTCCTTGAAGAAGGGCATGTAATATGTTTTCATTTTCCTCTTCAATTGTTCGATCACTGGAAATCCTTTTCTTTAGAATATGCTCTGGAAAAAATAAATAATACAATAATCACTTGGCTGTTTTCATACCTCAGACCAGACTTGAAACTACCCCTTTACAGACCTTAGACCAGCATTTCTCAACTCCAGTCCTCAGGACCCACCTACCGGTCATGATTTGAGAGTATCCAACAGAATGAATGCCTGTGGTAAGTCCTGATGCACTGACAATAATTATATCACCAGCTCAATACTAAGGAAATCCTGAAAACATGACCGGTAGGTAGGACCTGAGGACTGGAGTTGAGAAACACTGCCTTAGATCAAACATTCAGATACCCATATTCATCTGTTCCTGTACTTTCCTCTACTGCCACAATGTTGTTCAGCAGTGGCTCAACAATCATGGTCACAGAGGGTGTAAAACCAACCAGGCCCAGAGACTAAGGTGGCCTACTAGTAGCACACACTACTTTCAGCTGTATTTGCCTGTATATTCCTGTCTGCCCTGCTTCTCCTCAGATATAGAACTGTATTTCATCTATCAGCCATCATCACTGGCCTTAATTCTGAACAAAATTGCAGTCCACTCCCAAACTGTGTGCCAGGCTTGCTTTCTTGTTATTCCTTGGCTGGTTAATGGCCAATCCTTCCAATATCTCCCACTCCATCAAAGGCCATAAGTGTTGCTCAGGTCCCAGGCATGCCTCTCACCTCAGTTTCCTACTCTGGAGAAAGCTCTCCTCTCCAATTGGGCCTAACACAGAAAGGTCACATATAACCATGTGTTTTGATGTCCTGAGTTTTGATGTTTTATGACTTTTGGAATTGGAAAAAAATGTAATTCTATCACAATTTTACCTGTTTTGTTTTTACAGTGATCCCTATACAGCAAAAACTCATTCTCATTCATTATCTGGGTTAGTGTGATTCCAACAATAAAACATTTTTTCTTGCATTTTGATACTATAAAAAAAAAGCTTTGGAGAAATGTACATTTTTCTTTTTATCAACCTTTTCTAATCATATATTATCATATTCTGTCACCACATTATAGTCAATGGAACCAGTGGGCATACCAGTAATGTCTGCAATGCCGGATCCTGATAGCTCCTGCAAGCTGTTCTCTGCAATAACAGCCTGCCGTAACTATGCGAACAATGTGAAACTTGCCTCACTCTTTATTTTTTATCAGATTGCCTGTCATTTTCTAAGGGTCAACAAGCCTCTGAACATATCACAAGCATGCAAAAAACAGGCAAACGGATCAGAGAACACAAAACAAGACTTTATTAAACATGAACAAACATGAAAAAAATTAATCCTGGACAAACAGGCAACGTAAACAGTGACAGATGGATAACCACTGGACAAAGTGCAACAGTTGACTTGGGGCCAAACCCTAGGGGCATTGTCTAAGTAAACCCACAATCTTCACAGTATCCCTGATGGTGGTGATAGACTTTCCCAAGGGTTCACCAGGTCGCTAACTCCTGGGATGGTCCCGGTGCACTTGGCTGAAACCTGCAAGATATCCGATCCTGGTGCATAACACCAGCGGTCCAGGCACAAAAACAAAACAGGCACTGGAACCCAAACAACCAGGACACAGTTCAAACACAAATAACATACTGAACAGAATACAGGACATAAGGTGAATACAGGACATAAGGCGAACACAGGCAGGCAAAGGCAGATGCCTAGACCCCATGTGAAATGGATGTATGGCGGTCATAGACAGAACTGCTGAGACATGATGCTGTTGTCACATTTGATCACGGCATCTAAGGGGTTAAATGCAGACACTAGTTTGAAACAGCAGAGCGGATGCCATATTTAAACAGACGACTTCTGCTATACATGGGTTTTAAATGTAACCTCTATTTTGCATTAATTCCTATGGAACACTTAAAGGGTTAACAATGTTTCTAATATCAGTTTTGAATAACTTGAGTGGGGTATTTCGAAAATGGGGTAATTTATAGATGGTTTCTATTCTGTAAGCCCCTCAAAGTCATTTCAGAATTAAATTGGTCCTTAAAAAAATTCAGTTTTGGAAACTTTCTTGAAAATTTGTAAAATTCCTTCTAAAATTCTAAGCTTTTGAATGTCCTAAAAAAATAAAATTTACATAATGATGTCAACGTAAAGTAGATACATGGTGAATTATTTTGTGAGGTATCAATATCTGTCTTAAAAGTGGAGAAATTCATATTTAGAAAATTACTATGTTTTCCAACACATATTGATCCAAATTTACCATTAACGTGAAGTAGAATATGTCACTAATAAACATTCTAAGAATACGTAGCTTGGATAAGTAAAAACATTCCAAAGTTATTACTACATAAAGTGACACATTTCAGATTAGAAAAATTAGGCTATGTCAGGAAGGTGAAAACTGGTTTACGTCTGGAAGGGGTTAAGGGTCTGCAAGCAAAGTTATGCCAGCTGACATTCATCCACTGTTGTAATTCAGCTAAGCAGGAATTTATGATTGGGGATTTGTCACTGATTCCAGGCTTAAAGGAAATCTATCATCATAATTCTGGACTGTTATCTGAGGTAACACATAAGTAGTGCTGCATAAAAGGAATCCAGTTCACCATTTTTTATATTCCTACTACCTCCACTCATCCTCTGTCAGCGCTCAAAGCTGCCCTAATATACACAGTGTGGACTGCTGTGCTAACATAATGGAGAGGACTCCTGTGCACACGCATGGCACTCCTGACAATGTATTTCAGCACAGCTCAGTGAGGGAAGGGGGGCACTTATAAAGTAAATCTGGATAATAGTCAAATATCATGGGGACAGATTTCCTTTAAAGGACAGGTATAGTTGGCCATTACCCAGGGCCACTTCTGCCATGAGGCGAGATGAGGATCTCACCTCAGGTGGCAGTTTTCTGTATTTCTGAGGAGCGGCATCCACACAGTAGTTAAATACTGCTGGTGGATGCGGCTCCATGTTTCCTTTAAGCTGTGCCGCCCCTTCCCTCCCTGGAGCACAGGGAGCTGCAGTCCTGTCACTCACCAGTCAGCTCCCCGCGCTCCTCCCCTCCTTCAGGCCGCAGCGCTGTGAATGGTGACACAGGGAGATTTGTCCCCGGCCTGTGTGGGCGGAGCCTGTAGCCCGGGAATCTGCATAAGCTCTGCTCACCCAGCCTGCAGAGCGATCTGTGTCTCCAGTGAAGAGAGGACTTCAGGAACGGGACAAGGTGAGTAGGTGCTGTGTTTTGTTTTGTTTTAACACAGGGCACAGATGGCATTTCCACTACAAAAGGGGCACAGTGGGCATTTCCACTACAAAGGGGGCACAGTGGACATTTCCACTACAAAGGGGGCACAGTGGACATTTCCACTACAAAGGGGGCACAGTGGGAATTTCCACTACAAAGGGGCACAGTGGACATTTCCACTACAAAGGGGGCACAGTGGGCATTTCCACAACAAATGGGGCACAGTGGTCATTACTAATAAAAGGTGGGTACAGTGGGCACTACAAACAAAAGGTGGGTACAGTGGGCATTACTAATAAAAGCTGGGTACAGTGGGCATTACTACTACAAAGGGGGGCACAGAGGGCACTACTATTATAAAGGGGCCACAGACAGCATTACTACTATAAAGGGGAGACAGAGGGCTTTACTACTATGAAGGGGGCACAATGGGCATTTCTACTGTGAAGGGGCACAATAGGCATTACTACGTGAAGAGGGCCCAGAGGGCATAACTACTGTGAGGGGGGCACAAAGAGGTTATTTCCACTGTGAAAGGGGCACAGATGTGTCTGCCCCTGTGTGCGTCTGTCCTCCTGTGTGCGTCTGTCCTCCTGTGTGTGTCTGTCCCCCTGTGTGCGTCTGTCCCCCTGTGTGCGTCTGTCCCCCTGTGTGCGTCTGTCCCCCTGTGTGCGTCTGTTCCCCTGTGTGCGTCTGTCCCCCTGTGTGTGTCTGTCCCCCTGTGTGTGTCACCGTCACCATGCCCACAGTGTTCCTATGTCTTGACGCAGCTGCATCAGGAGGTTCTGTGGGGGAAAGAAGAAGAAGACAGAAGAGGAGGCAGCACCGCCAGCATGGAGTCCGTGGGAGAGGCACAGGGAGGCACACTAAGGATGCAGGTAACACTGCCAAATAATCTACACTAGTGTTATCTGTGGTTTTACATAGGACTGCATGAAACACTACTACATTATCATCACTAGTGTTATCTGTGGTTTTACACAGGACTGCAGGTAACACTACTGCATTTTCTGTACTCAGATAGCCATCACTGTGTTAGCTGTGCTGTTACATAGGACTGCAGGTAACATCTACTACATTATCTGTACTCAGAGCGTTATCACTGTGTTACTTGTGGTGTTACATAGGACTGCAGGTGACATCTACTACATTATCTGTACTCAGAGAGCTATCAGTGTGTTATCTGTGATGTTACATAGGACTGCAGGTGATATCAATAACATTATCTGTACTTGTACCGCCGCAGATCTGGCAGGACAGTCTTGGAGTTGGATGGCTACTTGGCTTTCATACTATTTTTTAATGGGAGGGGGGCGCCATTCAAATTTTTGCCTCAGACAGCAGAAGAGCTAGAATTGGCCCTGCCATCACCTGTATAGCAGTGGTATGCCAGACCATATCTCTGAATTTTTCGGCTTAATGGTAATATGTAAACTGTAAACAGCATAGTGGATAGATCCGAACCCTGTAGTACTCCATATTTTGTGGGAGCTGGTGAAGAAGATAATGAGCCAAAAGATACTCTTTGTGGCCTGTCAAAAAAGAACTAAACCACTGAAGCACTGTTGAAAAATCTAGAAGTATTAGGGTGGTACATTCACCCATATAAGCAGGTCATTTAGCACTGTTGTAAGTGCTTATTTCATGCTATGTTTTCTTCCGAAAGCCTGACAATTAGCTACAAAGCAATAAAACTTCACTGACTTACACTATCTATACTATCTGTGCATGGAATCTCCAGTGTCCATCTCCATCTCAAAATCTGATGCAGCTTCAGCCTGTTTTTCCTGCCTCTTGCTTGCAGTAGTTGAGAGGGAGAAACCTACCAGAAGCAGGAGGCAGGGGAGGCAGGCTGAAGCTGCATCATAAACTGAAGCTGCATCTTATAATGGAAAATGTTGGATGCGTTAGGGGAGTCATAATTGAAGGGAAGAAAGAATCAACATGGCATATCAACTAAAACAGGTATACACAATGCATATGTAAGAGCATCTACATTATCCTTTACTGTATTGAAAAAAATTGCAGGAGTGCTTCTTTAAATATGTGGAATATCTTTTACTTACCTATAATTTCTTTGAATGTGTTATTTTCTATATCCAGTGAAATAGTCCCTCTTTGAAAACACGTTCTTAACTCAAACAAACTATGCAAGGTAAGCGTGGTAACATGGGGTTTACTCCATCTTTCTCCTCCATCTTCAGTTTTCTCTTCAAATTTTATCCACCTGTAAAAAAAATATATATATTTTTTCTACCCAATATATCAGAGTCCACAGAAAATCTACTTCTAAACGAAATAGACGAGGCGGCAAATCATAATGAGGTCATTATTATGGGGGACTTCAACTACCCAGATATAGACTGGGAAACTGAAACCTGTACATCTCATAAAGGAAACAGGTTCTTGGAAATAACCAAAGACAATTACCTTTCCCAACTGGTTCAGGACCCCACTAGAGGGACGGCCATACTGGACTTAGTATTAACCAATAGACCTGACAGAAAAACAGATGTCCAGGTTGGGGGACACCTGGGAAACAGTGACCATAACATAATAACCTTCCAATTGTCATTCAAAAGAGTGTTTCTTCAGGGAGGAACAAAAATACCAAACTTCAAAAAAGCTAAATTTAGCCAACTAAGAGAGGCCATAGGCCTAACTAACTGGGACAAAGTCCTCAAAAATAAAAATACAGCCACAAAATGGGATATTTTTAAAAGCATCCTAATATCTAATTGTGAGAGGTACATACCGTATAGGAATAAAATGATAAGAAACAAGAAAAAACCAATGTGGATAAATAGAACTGTAAAGAAAGCAATAAATGACAAAAAGAAAGCATTTAAAGGGGTATTCTCATCTTGGACAATGGGGGCATATCGCTAGGATATACCCCCATTGTCCTATGGTGCGGGTCCCCCCGCACCTATATTGAGAACGGGGCCCCCAAAGTGAATAAGTGCGCACCGCGCAAGCGTGGCCCGCTCTCCATTCACTTCTATGGGGCCGCGCTTGCGCGGTGCGCACTTCTTCACTTTGGGGGCCCCGTTCTCGATATAGGTGCGGGTTCCAGCAGCAGGACCCGCACCTATAGGACAATGCGGGCATATCCTAGCGGTATGCCCCCATTGTCCAAGATGAGAATACCCCTTTAAATAACTAAAACAGGAGGAGAGCGAGGAAGCATTGAAAAACTATAAGGAAAAAAATAGAATATGTAAAAGACAAATAAAAGCAGCCAAACTAGAGACCGAGAGATTAATCGCCAAAGAGAGTAAAACTAACCCTAAAATGTTCTTCAATTATATAAATACTAAAAAGTATAAACCTGAAGGTGTCGGCCCCTTACAGAGTAATGAGGGGGGAGTTGCAGAGAGCGATGAGGAGAAAGTGAAGCTACTAAATAACTTTTTCTCCACTGTATTCACTGAGGAAAATAAACTGTCAGGTGAAATGCAGAATATAAAAGTAAATTCCCCTTTAAAAGTGTCCTCTCTGACCCAGGAAGAGGTACAGCAACGTCTTAAAAATATTAAAATAGACAAATCACCAGGACCGGGTGGCATACACCCCCGTATCCTAAGAGAATTAAGTAATGTCATCGACAGACCCTTATTTCTGATATTTAAGGACTCTATACTGACGGGGAGTGTTCCACAGGATTGGCGCATAGCAAATGTGGTGCCAATATTCAAAAAGGGTCCAAAAACAGAGCCCGGAAACTATAGGCCGGTAAGTTTAACTTCTGTTGTGGGTAAACTGTTTGAAGGTTTTCTGAGAGATGCTATCTTGGAGTACCTCAATGAAAATAAGCAAATAACTCCGTATCAGCATGGCTTCATGAGGGATTGGTCATGTCAAACCAATTTAATCAGTTTCTATGAGGAGGTAAGTTCTAAACTTGACCGCGGCGACTCAATGGATGTCGTATATTTGGACTTCTCCAAAGCGTTTGACACGGTACCACATAAAAGGTTAGTATACAAAATGAGAATGCTTGGCCTGGGAGAAAATGTCTGTATGTGGGTAAGTAACTGGCTCAGTGATAGAAAACAGAGGGTGGTTATTAACGGTAGATACTCAGATTGGGTCACTGTCACTAGTGGGGTATCACAGGGGTCTGTATTGGGTCCTATTCTCTTCTACAATATCATTAATAAATATATTGAAGGTTTGCATAGTAAAATATCAATTTTTGCAGATGACACTAAACTGTGTAAAGTAATTAACACAGAGGAGGACAGTGCACTGCTACAGCAGGATCTGGATAGACTGGAGGCTTGGTCAGAAAAGTGGCAGATGAGGTTTAACACTGACAAATGTAAGGTTATGCATATGGGAAGGAATAATGCAAGTCACCAGTACATACTAAATGGTAAAGCATTGATTAACTCTGACATGGAAAAGGACCTAGGAATTTTAGTGAACAGCAAACTAAGCTGTAGAAGCCAGTGCCAGACAGCTGCTGCCAAGGCCAATAAGATAATGGGTTGCATCAAAAGGGGCATAGATGCCCATGATGAGAACATAGGCCTGCCACTTTACAAATCACTAGTCAGACCACACATTTCTGGGCTCCTGTGAACAAGGCAGACATAGCAGAGCTGGAGAGGGTTCACAGGAGGGCAACTAAAGTAATAACTAGAATGGGTGGACTACAGTACCCAGAAAGATTATCAAAATTAGGGTTATTCACTTTAGAAAAAAGACGACTGAGGGGAGATCTAATTACTATGTATAAATATATCAGGGGTCAGTACAGAGATCTCTCCCATCATCTATTTATCCCAAGGACTGTGACTGTGACGAGGGGACATCCTCTGCGTCTGGAGGAAAGAAGGTTTGTACATAAACATAGAAGAGGATACTTTACGGTAAGAGCAGTGAGACTGTGGAACTCTCTGCCTGAGGAGGTGGTGATGGTAAGTTCACTAAAAGGGTTCAAGAGGGGCCTGGATGTATTTATGGAGGGTAACAATATTACAGGTTATAGTTACTAGAGATAGGTAGTTGATCCAGGGAGTTTTTCTGATTGCCTGATTGGAGTCGGGAAGGAATTTTTTCCCCTAAAGTGAGGAAAATTGGCTTCTACCTCACAGGGTTTTTTTTTGCCTTCCTCTGGATCAACTTGTAGGAAAACAGGCTGAACTGGATGGACAGATGTCTTTTTTCGGCCTTACAAACTATGTTACTATGTTACCAGCAAAACTAATACAATAGATTCTGAAGAATGGGTTTTTCAACGAAAAAATTTTCTGCACTTTTCAAAGAACCTGGATCTACATACATTTGTAATTTCATGTAATTAAAAATTTAGTATAGCCGCTAAGTTTTATTTATGAAAATGTATCTCTATACTGCCACCTGCTTTGTTCTATTTCTTATTACTCTATCCATCTCACTGAGGTGAACACAAATGCTCAGTTCCATCACTAACCCCTTCAGGACCCTGTGATTTTCTGCTTTTGCATTTTCATTTTTCATTATCTGCCTTCCTGGAGCAATAACTTTTTTATTTTTCCATTCCTATCGCCGTATGAGGGCTTGTTTTTTGCGGGACAAGTTATATTTGTTAATACCACCACTTACTATTTCATACAAGGTAGATACTTGAAAAAATGTAAACTTTGGGAAAAAAATATTTTTTTTCTTTTCATCACCATATTGTAGTTTTTAGTGATATTATTTTGGAGTGTGTATGACTTTTTGATTTATTTTTTATAATTTTTTTTGGGAGGGGAAGGGCTCATGCACATGAACGTATTTTCTTTCCATGTCCGTTCCGTGTTTTTTTTTTTGTGGACTGTATGGGGAACCATTCATTTCAATGGGTCCGCAAAAAACGGAAGATACTCCATGTGCATTACATTTACGCATGTCCATATTTCTGTTCCGCAAAAAAAATACAACATGTCCTATTATTGTCCGCAAGGGGCCAGCTGTTCTGTGGCAAGGGAGGAAGGGGAGTGATTTAAATCTTTAGATTTATTTCATTTTTTTAACTTTTTAACCCTAGGTGACTATAACAAACAATCATAAGATTGCCTCTTGTATTCTGTAATACATATCTATGCATTAAAAGATACAGGATTCAGTATAATCCAATGCAATATTGCCATTTGGAGGCCTGCATTGGTATATAACAGTAATCAGCCTGGAAGTCTTTTACAGGCTCAGGCCTATTACTAGTATGGGGTGCCTTCCCCAATATCTGGAAAGGGAACGTGGCCGAGGTTGGGGTGCGCACGGTTCCTAGTTTTATCGTCTACAATTGCCATGGTCACATTTAACCATGGCATCTGAGGAATTGCAATCAGCCTTATTGATGACTGGACACATTAGACCCGGGCAGAAACCAGGTGCTTATTGTAATCGTAGGTGCCATGTGTAAAATCGGACTTTCGTCAGACATGTATGGTAGGGGTCCGAAAAGGATTAAACTACCTCCTGAGCTGTGACAGAGCTTAAGCAAAAAGGACACTCCCCCTGGGCTGCAGCAAAAAAGACCTAACCCTTAGCTGCCAGTTTGATAAATCTAATCTAACAGATCAATTGGAGAAATAAATGGCGAGACATCTGGATCTTTTCTTGAAAGATTGTCATGCACTATACGATGTCTAATGGAAAAAAAAAGAAAATCAATCATGGGATAACCCCTTCATAGTAAAAGTTCAGAAAATACTTATATTGAATAACATTTAAAAGAGTTGAACTCTTATATTATCTTATAGATATTGATGACCTACCCTTAGACCATCATTAGGTTAGGCCATCATTATCAGATTGGTGGGTGTCCGAGTCCTGGTATCCCGCCAATCAGCTGCTAAAGAGGCAGCGGCGCTCATCTACTTTGTAGTGGCAATGCAGTGTAATTATAGCTGTTCATCCCTTTCACATGAATAGGACAGGTAGCTGCAATTACCCTGCCCTGCCTCTACAAAGTAGAAAGAGTGCTGGTAGGCATTGAAAAGGACATAGCATTTGCACAAACGCTGCGGCTCCTTCAAATAGCTGATTGGCAGGGTTGGCGAGCCATGCACCAAGTTTATCATCCCACCTGAGCCACTGTGATAATTCTGGTTTGGGTCTAGACAGCCTTTCTAAGTTTACGCCATCTACAGGATTCGATCAGGTGCAGTTTAAAGCTGAAACCAGGTGCGAATCATAAGGGAGTGAAAGTACAAAGGACAGATTCTTCTCAGGGTGCAATCACACATTACAGCAATGCTGCATTTTTGGTACAGCAAAAAAACACATTAAAAACACATGCAGTTTTTGCAACACATGTAGTTTTTCCAGCAAAGGGAAAAATATGCAAATCACACACAGCAAAACTGAATTACATTAATTTCAAAATTTAGGTACATTAATATGATTTAAGTGTGCTATAGAAGTGGGCCCCATAGAAGTGAATGGGGCTTCAGTGAAAAACGCAATGCATCTGTATGTAATCCAGATACAGTTTTTTTTTCATGCGCATGAAAAACTCATCATAAATTATTGCACCTGCGTGGAAAAGACTGAACGCAAATGCAGACAAAACTGATTGAACTTACTTGTGAAATGAACGCATCCTGACAATCTGTATTGTTTGTGTGAAAGAGGCCTTTCTTTTTTGAATCCACACCTGGTTTTAACTTCAAACCTGCATCTGAAAATATAATCAATACCTGATAGTGTATAGGCCTGGGCTCCTTTCTGTAAGAGTGACGCTCCTCCAGGCCCCTTACTGGCTCATTTGCATACCAAATAAACTGGATTTTCAGAAGATAGAAAACATCTATTGCTGAAACAAAGGCACATCTGGAAATAAGGTACTAAGTGTTATTAGGCCATGGCTTTATTTCAATAGCGATTTTCCTGGTGACAGATTCCCTTTAAAGGAAACTAGTGACTTTTTATTTATAGGCCTTATAAGAAAATGTCTGGAAAATGGAAGAGTGATAAACGAAAGACCCATGCCTCATCATTCCCAAGTCTGAATGTGGGTAGTAGCAGCAGTAGCAGCACCAGCCATCTAGCCAGTAACATAGTAACATAGTTTATACGTAAGGCCGAAAAAAGACGACATCTGTCCATCCAGTTCAGCCTGTTATCCTACAAGTTGATCCAGTGAGGTAACCCCTGTGAGGTAGAAGACAATTGTCCTCACTTTAGGGGAAAAAATTCCTTCCCGACTCCAATCAGGCAATCAGAATAACTCCCTGGATTAACAACTAATCTCTAGTAACTATAGCCTGTAATATTATTACACTCCAGAAATACATCCAGGCCCCTCTTGAACTCTTTTAGTGAACTCACCATAACCAGCGTCAGGTAGAGCGTCTCGCTGCTCTTACCATAAAGAATCCTCTTCTATGTTTGTGTACAAACCTGCAAACGCAGAGGATGTCCCCTCGTCACATTCCTGGGGATAAATAGATGATGGGAGAGATCTCTGTACTGATCACTGATATATTTATACATAGTTATTAGATCTCCCCTCAGTCATCTTTTTTCTAAAGTGAATAACCCTAATTTTGATAATCTTTCAGGGCATAGTGGGAATAACTGAGACATGGCTGGATGATAGCTATGATGGGGCAGTTAATGTACAGGGTTACAATCTGTTTAGAAAGGATCGTCAAAACCGGAGAGGTGGAGGGCTCTGCCTTTATGTAAAGTCCTGTCTAAAGCCTACAATCCGGGAAGATATAAGTGAGAGACAGAAATACATGGAGCCAAAAACAATAATAAAATACTAATAGTAGTTTATTATAAACCACCTAATATACCAGATATACCTAATATACAGAAAATCTACTTCTTAATGAAATAGACGATATGGCAAATCATAATGAGGTTGTTATTATGGGGGACTTCAACTACCCAGATATAGACTGGGAAACTGAAGCCTGTATATCTCATAAAGGAAACAGGTTCTTGGAAATAACCAAAGACAATTACCTTTCCCAACTGGTTCAGGACCCGACTAGAGGGACGGCCATACTAGACTTAGAATTAACCAATAGACCTGACAGAACAACAGATGTACCGGTTGGGGGACACCTGGGAAAGAGTGACCATAATATAATAACCTTCGAATTGTCATTCAAAAGAGTGTTTCTTCAGGGAGGAACAAAAATACCAAACTTCAAAAAAGCAAAATTTAGCCAACTAAGAGAGTCCATAGGCCTAACTAACTGGGACAAAATCCTCAAAAATAAAAATACAGCCACAAAATGGGATATTTTTAAAAGCATCCTAATATCTAATTGTGAGAGGTACATACCCTATGGGAATAAAAGGATAAGAAACAAGAAAAAACAAAACAATGTGGATAAATAGAACTGTAAAAAAAGCAATAAATGACAAAAAGAAAGTATTTAAATCACTAAAACAGGAGGGTGGCGAGGAAGCATTGAAAAACTATAAGGAAAAAAATAGAATATGTGAAAGACAAATAAAAGCAGCTAAACTAGAGACCCAGAGATTAATTGCCAAAGAGAGTAAAACTAACCCTAAAATGTTCTTCAATTACATAAATACTCAAAAATATAAATCTGAAGGTGTCGGTCCCTTACAGAGTAATGAGGAGGGAGTTGCAGAGAGCGATGAGGAGAAAGCAAAACTATTAAATATTTTTTTCTCCACTGTATTCACTGAGGAAAATAAGCTGTCAGATGAAATGCAGAATATAAAAGTAAATTGCCCATTAAAAGTGCCCTGTCTGACCCAGGAAGAAGTACAGCGACGTCTTAAAATAGACAAATTGCCAGGACCGGATGGCATACACCTCGTATCCTAAGAGAATTAAGTAATGTCATAGCCAGACCCTTATTTCTGATATTTAAGGACTCTATACTGACAGGGAGTCTTCCACAGGATTGGCGCATAGCAAGTGTGGTGTCAATATTCAAAAAGGGTCCAAAAACAGAGCCCGGAAACTATACGCCGGTAAGTTTAACATCTGTCGTGGGTAAACTGTTTGAAGGTTTTCTAAGAGATGTTATCTTGGAGTACCTCAATGAAAATAAACAAATAACTCCATATCAGCATGGCTTCATGAGAGATCGGTCATGTCAAATCAATTTAATCAGTTTCTATGAGGAGGTAAGTTCTAGACTTGACCGCGGCAAATCAATGGATGTCATATATCTGGACTTCTCCAAAGCATTTGACACTGTACCACATAAAAGGTTAGTATATAAAATGACAATGCTTGGCCTGGGAGAAAATGTCTGTATGTGGGTAAGTAACTGGCTAAATGATAGAAAACAGAGAGTTATTAATGGTATGCACTCAGATTGGGTCACTGTCACTAGTGGGGTAGCACAGGGGTCAGTATTGGGCCCTATTCTCTTCAATATATTTATTAATGATCTTGTAGAAGGTTTGCACAGTAAAATATCAATTTTTGCAGATGACACTAAACTGTGTAAACTAATTAACACAGAAGAGGACAGTACACTGCTACAGATGGACCTGGATAGATTGGAGGCTTGGGCAGAGAAGTGGCAGATGAGGTTTAACACTGACAAATGTAAGGTTATGCACATAGGAAGGAATAATGCAAGTCACCAGTACATACTAAATGGTAAAACACTGGGTAACACTGACATGGAAAAGGACCTAGGAATTTTAGTGAAAAGCAAACTAAGCTGTAGAAACCAGTGTCAGACAGTTGCTGCCAAGGCCAATAAGATAATGGGTTGCATGAAAAGGGGCAGCCCACACATGGAGTACATGGAGAATAAGTGAGCACTTGGGGGATGTACGAAACAGGAAACATACCCCCATAGCCAAACACATAGAATTGATACATGGACGGAACACGTCTGTGATTAAGTTTATGGGCATTGAGACAGTTCCCAATTCAGTCAGACCTGGTGATTGGGGGAAGAGAGTCTTACAACGGGAAACTTGGTGGATCTTCCAATTGCAGACTGTGTGTCCAGGGGGACTTAATGAACAGCTATAATACAGCTGTTTCATATGATAAGAAAAACACACCCAAATCCCAAGCATATAAACAAACAACAAAAAATCAAACCAAATACTCCACAATTGGAATGAATATAGACCAGTAAAGTATGGATGGGTCTTACCGGTCTCATGAAACTGCACAGAGTGGGCTGGGTTCTATAGACAACTGTACAGTCCCGTTTGTACCGTGTGGTCTTGTTCTTGTGCGTTGCCACCTCTGGCAATATATAACGAACAGGGACCGTGATCCTGTGACTGGCCCTAATATACCCTAAACAGGGCTAGATAGAGCTTAGCTTGATAAATAAACTGCTTGTTCAGAGCAGTTTCGACTTAGCCTCAAATATTGTCCAACTGGTATCCAGCATTTTAGTGGGGTAGGGTGGCTGCTGTCCCATCTCAGCAGGGAGTTAGTGGAGGTAGGTTTGCGGTATATGGTGGTCTCGAGGTGTCCCTGATCATTTTTCCGAATCAATATGTCAAGAAATGGCAAACAGTCTTTCATTATCACCGATGTGAACCTCAGTTTCACGGAGTTCACATTCAATTTCCTGACAAATCCATCAAATTCTGCTTCCGTCCTGCTCCAGATGAGAAAAATATCTATGAAGCTGGACCATAGGACCACGTTGTTTAGCCCGCCCCTGGGAATATCACCAAAGACCTCAGTCTCCTCCCACCAGCCCAGGAGTAAGTTGGCGTAAGATGGCGCACAAGAACTGCCCATCTCCGTACCCCTGAGCTGGTGGTAGAAGCGACCATCAAAAACAAAGTAATTATTGGTAAGTATGAAACGCAGAAGATCCACAACAAAGGTATTATGCACCCTAAATTGTTGGCCTCTGGCCTTCAGAAAATGGAATACAGTCTGTATTCCTGCCTCATGTGGGATTGAAGAGTATAAGGCTTCCACATTTATCGAGGCTAAAAACTAGTTTGTTTCAACCGTGATCCCCTCCAGTTTGGTAAGGAGGTCACCTGTATCCCTGATGTATGAGGGCAGGCTTTGGACAAATGATTGCAATATTTGTTCTAAGTAAACGCCACAATTTTTTGATAAGCTGCCTACCCCAGATACAATAGGGCGACCCCTCAAGAGTACAGTGCCCTTATGTACCTTGGGGAGGCAGTAAAATGTGGCTATGACGGGATGAAGTGGATATAGGTAATCATATTTTTCCTCACTGATCTATTTTCCCTTTTGTGAGGACCTCCCGTAATTCCTTCGTACTCTCTGGATATTATTGTCTTGCTGTCGGTTGTGTGCGCCGACTGCGTAATGGATAGTGTGTTCTTTGTTCTAAAAAATGAGGGTTAGTGGGTTGATTTTGTGTATAGCACCCTTCTCTCCCTCTAGGTCTATTCAATCCTTTGCCTCTGCTCTTTTTTTTAGATTGTCTATCCTTCTCATTGTCTGAGGCCTCTGTTTCTGTAGAGGACAGGTCTAATCTAGTGTTGGGCGAGCATCGCGATCCTCGGCACATCGTGGTGTTCGGCCGAACACTGCGTGTGCTCGAATGCGATTCTATGCAGCCAATAAACGTGCCAGGAAAGACTGGAAATCACTGTAATGCTGTAGCCATGTTGGTTACTGGTATTACAGTGATTGGCTGGCTGGAACGCATCATCGGGTGCTATTAAGTACACGATGACACGTGGTTCGGCTCAGGCTTAGTCAGGGAGAGCTGCAGCAGGAGGGACAGATAGTGTAGGGATAGGAATTTGTTAGGCAGGTTTAGTTTGAATCTTTCAGAGACCCAAAAGTCCTTTTAAGGACTATTGTTTTTATCTTGCTCATATTTATATTATTAGCGCAACCTGCGCACAATTGTTTGGCCGCTGGTGACAGTGACACAACCTCTGCTATAACTGTTGTGCTACATTTGCGTATCCTAAATACCTGTGACATTCAGTGTAATTTTTTCACCGCTGGTGACAGCGACATTACCTGCACTACATCTGCTGTATAACATTTGCGCATCCTAAATACCTGTGACATTCAGTGTAATTTTTTCTGCTGCTAGTGACAGCGACATTACCTGCGCTACATCTGTTGTATAACGTTTGCGCATCTTAAATATCTGTGACATTGAGTGTAATTTTTTTCACAGCTGGTGACAGCAACATTACCTGCGCTACATCTGCTGTATAACGTTTGCGCATTCTAAATATCTGTGACATTCAGTGTAATTTCCAAACAGTTTTTCCTCTAAAATTGATTTTATCTTTGGTTTTGTGCATATTATTGTCAGTCTGTAAAAGTAGCGTAATACTCGGACAACATCGTTTCCAGCAGCAACCTGGGAGTCCAACATGCATCCAGACATCCTCCCCATGCTGTTCCCAAACCATTTCAGTGGTGTTTCCATCATTTTCTCACCTTTCCCTATGAGCCAGATACCCTTTCCCTATGAGCAGGGGGTGCCTGGTTTAATGCTCTGGTTCTCCCATTGACTTCCATTGTGATCTGGTGCTCTGTAGAGCTCCCGAGCATCCCAAAATGTTCTACTCGAGCACCCGAGCACACTAGTCTGATCCTTTTATTTTTTGGTGTCAAGATTAGGGCCCTTGCACACGACCGTATGCGCTCCGAGACATATGGTCCGTGAGTGGGCCATATGTCCCGGAGCGGCATAGATTGTGGGCACCGGAGAGCACAGCATCATAGATTACATTGAAGCTGTGCACATTGGGCCGCCAACGGGACTATTATCCCGCACTCATACGATCTTATGAGTGCGGGACAAAACTTCACTTTAATAAGGGTATTCTTGTGTTCCAACGATTCCATGGCCTTAGAAAAAGCATTACCTAGCAACAGTTGTAGTGTACTTAGGTGTTATATATGCAAGGTGTCTCATCAGCCTTATATGACGAGTGGTGGCAGCGAAGATTGATTAGTTTCAGGATGGAGTGCTGACAGAGGGAAGTCCATTATGACCGTGCAGGCGCCCATCCTGAATCTAAGTCTGCGAATCCTGACACTTAGGGATGGTTATTAATATCAGACTGGCTGTTTTTAAGCTGCTCTGTAGTAGTTCCAGCACCAGAAATAGGCACCAACAAGCTCAGAGCTGGTCATAGCTGGTTACTGCAGTGCTACTCCCATTCATTTCAATGTGATAGACCAATACAATGTAATACTGCTACATTGTTAAAGTTAGCATAAGTAAAGTCAAAAGCATAATGATCATGGTCGCAGAGGCTGTGACCGCGATTGGGTGCAGCGGGGGATGGGGGGCCCGATACTTTCATTGTACCTCATGCCGGGACCCATCGAAGTGCTCATCACAGCATTGTTTCATCCACTCGGTCCAGCATCTATCGGGACCAGGGCTACCCTACTAGTAGTATTCACAAACTAAGTGAGTGGGCAGAGCCTGACTAGTTAGGCTCCACCCACCCATGTCATACGTGAATACTACTAGTAGGGCAGCACTGGGGCCTGATAGATGCCAGACCAAGTGGATGGAATGCTGCTATGATGAGCCCTCTGATGGGGCCCGGCATGAAGTACACGGACAGTGCTGGGCCCCATTACCAATGAGTGAAGACTGGGTCTTACTGTGGTCACTATAGGGAGATTACTGGGGGCAGTGGGGGGATGAACATTACTGGGGGCACTGTAGGGATATTACCTGGGGCAGTGGAAGGACATTACCACGGGCAATATCGGTATTCTTACTTGGGCAGTTGAAGGACATTACTGGGGGCAATGGGGAACATTTCTGGGGGCAGTATAGGGACGTTACTGGGGGTAGTAGAAGGATATTACTGGAAGGCACTGTGGTGACATTATTATTACCAGAGATACAATAGGGGACATTAATATTACTGGAAGCACAATAGGAGATATGATTATTGGGTACACTGTGGGAGGATTATTATTACTGGGATACTACAGGGTTTATTTTTATTACCGGGGTCACTAAAGGTACATTTTTAATATTGAGTCACTTTGGAGTCATTATTCTTACCAGGGGCACTATATAGTCATTATTTTTGGGGAATATAGCAGGCATTATAGGGGCCTTTTTGCTATGGGAGTTATGGTGGGCATTACTATTACTGAAGGCACTGTCAGGGGCACTATTAATACTGGTAGCACAACCAGGGCATTTTTATTGCTGAGGCCACTATAAGCGTACTTTTTAACAACTAGGACACTGTAGGGGGCATTACAGGGTCTTTATAACTATAGGGGCCCTATGGAGGGCATTAGACATTAACCACTGGGGGTCTCATAGGGTACACTATAACTACTGGGGACACTATAAAGTTGGATAAATACTACTGGGGGCACTACAGAGAGGCTCATTAATACTATGGCGGACATTATTATTGAGTACAATATGGAGGGCACTATCACTAACAAGGGCACTCTCAGGGAGCAGTATCATTATTGGGGCATTGTGGGGGCACTATGACTAATAAGGGCACTCTGGGAGAGAATTATTGCTATTGGTAGGATGTTTATATTACTATAGGGGGACTAATCTGTATGGCAATTAGAGATGAGCGAATCTATTTGTCGCTTTGTAGATTCGATACAAATCTTGGAAATTTTCCACTGCGAAGCGAATCCGGATTTTTTGAGATTCGCTTCCTTAGATTCGAAAATGTTCTTAAAGCTTTCTAAGCATTCGCTACTTACTTGTCCGATAAATTGTACTCTAATGTTACGTATAAGTTACTTTATACGCTGATGCGTACGAATTCCTTTAATTAGCCAACTTTTACTGTTCGTTATTCATGCGGCAAAAAGCCCGGGAAGAAAGCGGTCACCTGACCTACTGGGAAGGGCTTGGTCTGATTGGCTCAGGCTCAGTAAGCCAGTGACGCACCACTTGTTCTGCGTCTGCTGAGACGAGCAGAAGCACAGTCTGTGAAGTTCTGAGAGACAGAACTGTTTTGTTAAAATTGGGGTGTAATTGTTCTGGGAATCCATATTACACATATCAGTGATACTGCAGGGCAAGTGCAGGGCCAGTGCAGGGCTAGTAATTAATCAGGCAAGGAGAGAGACAGGGAGAGATAAGGAGAGAGACAGGGAGAGAGAAAAAGTCCAGCTGCAGGGCCACAGTCAAGTGAAAAATGTCTGGCATGGAAAAGCAAAAGGGTTCTAGCCAGACCTCGAACTCCAAAAAAAAAGGAGAAGGTGGCACAGGGCAGCAGTGTCAAAGGACCTGTAGCAGAAGCCTCTACTTGAAGAATTCGTAATAGTTGGCCACTGTTCCACCAGGCTAACCCACCAAGGTGCAATATTGTAGTGGAGGAGAAAGTGGATGAGGTAGTGAAGTGGAAGGCACAATGATCTCAATCACAGCCGGTTGATCTGCTGTCATCTGCTGATACAGTATCATGTAGCCAAGGGTCAGACTCAGAGCGTTCCTCCTGCTCCACCATTCCGCTCCAGCAAAGTTCGTCATTTTCGTACACAATTTGTACGCTCATGCATACGTGTTCACATAAGTTGCGTACCTTTAACAGCTGTATGTTCATTATTAGTGCGCAAATGTTCGCAAAACACCACATAATAACGTATGATTTGTATGCAGCTTCGCCAAATAGATTCGTATGAGGTACGGATCTTTTGAAAAGTTCGACGAAGCGAATTTTGGATGATTCGCTCATTTCTAATGGCAATATCATTTCTGCAGTTTAGTATTTGGGACATCAGCAGGATATGAGATGAGGAGATGAGATGCAGAGGAGACATCATTTGTGAGCCACTCATAATAGGTATGTGATGCTGTATTTTTATGTATGTTTGTAGTGTAGCAAGTAAGATATATATTTAGTGCTAGGGTATGTGTGTGTGGGAGAGGAAGGGCAGATACTTCAAAAATATAGCACATATGCATTAGGGCTTGGGCCCAGGATCATTTGAGACCGTAACAATGCCCCTGCTCCTTATAATACACAGACAAAGTGCTGTAGTCCAGCACTGTCTCTACCCATGTCACAGAGCCATTTAGTGCTTGTGGAGCTTAGGGGAGAGGGTGTCCTGCAATTACATCCTCCTTGTCTCTGCTAGCTTACAGGTAGCCGCAGTGATCCAGGTGTCTTCTTATCAAGTTAGTTACATGTTTGTTATGGCCTGGGTGGGGGGTTTAGTGGGAGAGAATTAAGGATTAGACAGCAACAGGTGATTGTTGGGAGGGAAGCGTTCCTTCTCAGCAATCATCTGCTTGCTAGTGGAGGAGACCACTGCAGTTACATGTAGCGATCTCCTATTCAGTATAGGGAGGAGCGATCATTATCCCATTATCCCTCTTCCCTATACTGAATCATTGTTTGCCGGAAGCAAATCTGCCAACTGCAAAAGATGATTTTTTACCTGTCAAAAGATTTGGATTGCCCGACTAATTAGTGTTTTCTAATTCATGGGGCAATCGGTGGTAGAACTAGACTGCCAGATGATCGCTAATGAACGTTACTACGAATGCTCATTAGCGTTCATCCGCCAAAAATTGGCAGGTGTAATACACCCTTTAGTTTGAGTTAAGTTTGATCTTGATGTTACTTAGTTCTGTTATCAATGTTGATGTTGCTGGGTGGGCTTTGATAGCTAGTGAACAGGCTGGGTGGCTGCTGATGGATTGCTAGTGTACGTGTCTGTGCTGAGATGGGGGTCTGATAGTGCTGGACACAGAGGGTGATGGACGGTTTGGGAGTGAGTTATACGATACATCCAGAGTGGGACCTTTAAGTTCCATCATGCATAGGCTAACAGCTGACAAGCAGCCAATGGCTTTGTAAGGGCAGGTGGTGGAGCCATGGTCCTCAAATGGTGTAGACGTTGTGGGTTTATATAGTGATCAGCGACAGTGTACTACAACACATTCAAACATATTATAGGGAGGGTGCCCTGATCCAAAGTTTTCCCTGGGGCCCATAAAACTCTAGTTAGATCACTGAGTAAATTGCAAGAGATACTACTACTAATGTTTTCTTTACTTCACCTTCCAACATGAATTTCACATAGCTTATTCTGGGGGTGCTGTGGTGAGAGGTCAGGGGAAAGCATTATAAAGGACCAGGACAGATGGGAACTAATTAGTGTAAAATTCACAACAACCTGTTATTGGGCCCTTGAAGTACATGCCCCAAAACCATGTTAGATAAAGACGTACCCACCACCTGTGTGGCAAATGTTATGTTAAAACCATATACGATGTATATATCTGAATGATGTTGGAATTATGATTATTGGATTTTTTTGGTTTAGCTACTGCTTACATTTTAGAGAGGATTAGTAAATTTGGCCCATTTTAAAAAAAATCATTTGTTTTCATCTCATCATGTTCTGAGAGCCATAGCTTTTTTATTTTTTCATCAACTGAGCTTTATGATGACCATAGGAACACAGTGGCACCCCACTTATGTGTCAATGTCAGGACTTCTGATAAACGTTTTAGATGCTGCAGTCATTATTGCCCACCCCACAGGTTAAATAATGGCATTAGCAATCAATAGAATCACTCCCCCTTACTCGTTCCATCTCAATGTATAACCAAAAGTAGGAAGTTATGTACTGATGTTTCTCTGTGTGAGCCCCAGGAAAAAATAGGAAGAAAAGAAAATAAGCACTTTTTAAAACATTAAAAAATAGATTATATTAAACTATTAAAAATATATATCTTTTGGGGGAGGGGCACCAAAGACTGGTTTAAAGTCTAAAAAGATATATAAAGAAGTCTACAAACAGAGTTTTGCTCATTGATATTTTTGTAGTGACAGTGTTTTAATCCAAAAGCAAAATGATCTAGGTATCAAAAAACACCAGCTAAATGCAAGTGAAAAATAATGGTAAATCAAAACTGCCACTAGAAAATGTACATAAAACATACCATAAAAAGCTTGAGGAACATACAATTTAGTGTGTGAAGGACACTGCAGAAATGTGTTGCAGAAATGTGAACTGCTCCCCAGTCTCAGATTGAACGTTTATTCCAAAAATATGTGAAAGAAAATCTGGTCTGTTTATCTTAACAGGATTGTTTCTGCAGCATATACATGGATCTATAGAAAAATTAATTTAAAAATTCTAACTGCAGCTATAATACTAAGACCAACAACAACAACAACAACAATACCTTGCAGTTTCTTTCCATATTACGTCTTCGTGTACTGTGACAAGTTCATTAAGTTGTGTAAAAAGGACACGTTTGTCTTCATCCTCCTCTTCTTGGTCACCTACATGAAATCTGACCTCAGCATTTTCTGCTGCTGAAGCTGTCCTAGGATGAAATATACTGCGACTTGGTTCTTGAGACAGAATAATAGAACTCCGACTTCTCAGGCCGCCAGTCTGTCCATAATTCCCATTTTGAAAATGTTGCAACTCAATATCTTGATAATCAAGAAATCTATCATTTTCTTCTAGTTTCATGTTTAGAATTACTAAGACAAAGCTGAGACTATCCAAATATTGAAGTGAAAAAAGAACCATTCACCTTATATACTGAATCATCTCAGCCTGATGTTTACAGTAAACATTCATAGCCTTGAAATACAACCAGGATCTGAAAATGCCTGTCTTAACAACCTAGGACCAGCTGCTTGAAAAAACAAAACAAATACTTGCACTTTATTGAAGAAAGGTTTTCTTCATAACATAAAAGCAATGTCCCCTCAAATAGCCATATAACCTGTGTCATGACAAAAACATAATATTGCACAGGACCGCAACATACTCCGGTCAGCCTATAGATTTTTAAAAAAGACTACAAGTTATTTTCTAGATCTTGGACCACTATTAGAAGTTGACTGGGGATAAAGGAATTTCTTGTGTACTTCTCTTTGGCATAACTTTTACTTACAGGATCTTGATAAATTAGCTGGGGATGTATTTTGGCAAAATAGTAATATTACTTATGTTTCACAGGTGGTGAGAAATGGAGAGGTAGTCCCCTTCTCATGTTTAGCACAAAGGGGGAATTTAGGCTATTTGAATTGGTTTAGATACTTTCAGATACGTTCAGCACTTTTCTGTATAAAAGAAACTTCACTTTTAGAGACTGATACATCTTCACTTTTGAATGACGTGATGGGGAGCCTTGGCCAGAAGGCTAAGACCTCTCAATTATATAAACCATTAACTAAGGTATTATTTGACAAGGTTGTTTCCCCTGGCCAAAAAGCCTGGGGAATTGATTGTAATAGGGTCACAGTAGAGGACTGGGGAAATATATGTAGTTATTTAAGATTAGGAATAATTGGAATCACATTTTAATACAATTTAATATTTTGCACAGAGTGTATATCACGCCTTATATCATGGCTTAACAAAATGTGGTCTATGTGACTTTTCAAATTATCCACAATGTAATGCACATCAGGATAATTTCTTACACATGTTTTGGTTGTGCCCTGCTTTAAAATGATATTGGGGTTTAATTCATAATTTTATTATGCAAAAATTGAGGGTAGTAATCCCTCCTACACCAGAGTGCTGGCTACTGAGTGACCTCTCCAAGGTGAATTGTCATAAGTATAAAAAGATCATTTTGACTAGAATTATGTTTCTGGCTAGACTCCCGATTACTCGATTATGGTTTCACAAAATACCCCGAATCTCAATGAGTGGTTACAATTGGTTAACAAGGTTAAGAGTTATGAAAAGATCTTATACAAGCAAAGAAATACTGAGGAAAAATGGATTAAAGGAAATCTGTCACATGATTTTAGTGTTTTAAACTATAACTATTGCCATGTTCAATAAAGTACCTTGAGTCTAGGTGTAGTCTTCAATCTTTCTTTTCAGCTTTCGTTTTTGTTTTATTTGACTTTTTCTGATATATAAATTTTCTATGAAGGAGCCCAGAGGGACGTTAGGGAGCCCAGTAACACCCCCCTCCTGTGCCCAGCCTGCCTTCTTTATGCTCCAAAACACGCCTCATCAGGGACGGAGTAACGGCACATATTAGCATTGTTGGCCCCGCCCCCCTCAACTACATCACAGCAGCTCTGGAAACCACTCTCTGGGCTCCTTTATAGAAAATTTACATATCAGAAAAAGTCAAATAAAACGAAAGCTTGAAGACTACACCTAGACTCAAGGTACTTTATTAAACATGGCAATAGTTATAGTTTAAAACACTAAAATTATGGGACAGATTTCCTTTAAAGGGGTTCTCCAAGTTAAATTAAACAATGAAGAGGAGGCAGCGGTGATACAGCGCGCGCCTCCTCTTCAAACAGCTGATCGGCGGGAGTCCCGGGTGTCGGACCCCCACCGATCTGATATTGATGACCTATCCTAAGGATAGGTCATCAATAAATATAACTCGGGGAACCCCTTTAAGGTATGGGGAGGTTGGAAATAGTAGGGCACCTGTGATGGTATCCCTACCCCCCCTTCATTCATCCGCTTCTCCTTCCACGTTTTGGAGGGAGTAGAGACGCATCCCTAAGGGTGGATGGGACGGGTAAAGATAGTAATGATTTGATTGATTAAATATGTCTGGGTTTTAATGTTGTGGTTTTCTAAATTAAATTTTTTTTCAAAAAAAAAAAAAGACTACAATAAATAAACTTTTAGCAGTGGTTCACTTGCTGGTTTCTGTGGTCCTGTGTTCCTTGCACAACTATGGAGTGGAGCGGGTGAGCTGGAATACTTTGTTATATGTTTATGGCACAGGACATATATAATAATTCATAAAATACTAACAAAAGTGATATATACAATTATGGTGAAAATATATAATATAAAAACTGGCAAAGTCTAGCACACACGGAATTTGAGGGTAGCCAGGGTAAGTTGTACTTAAGTGCACTGTAAATAAATTCAGTTTACATGGAGCACACTAAGCAAACCTAACTTAAGTAAAATATAGGGATTATGCACTATCATCTGGATCAGGCCTATTAAACATCACCATAGTGGGAAAACTCGCTTAAAATGAAAATAGCAACATGTTTGTACAAAATAATGATAAAGACCAGCTAGACCTCCGTACCCTGAAGCACGTTTCACATATAGCTTGTTGTGGAGATATGTGCATTACACCCATCTGGCAATTGGGGTCAGCTGGTGTGTATCATTATTTTTATGTGCTTCTTATAGACATTTGTTACTTTATTCATTTTAAGGGTTTTTTCATGTTATGGTGATTTGACTTCTACAAAAGTGATCCATAATCATGTAGTCCATAACTGTCTGTTCCGAATAAAAGACAGAAACTTGTACCTGGCTTCCGAAAGACCCTTCTGCCACGTAAAAATGCACTAGTATTAGGAATGGCACATGGTAGGTGAGGAGCCCCTTTTATAATTCTTACAATGGGGCCCAGGAGCTTCAAGTGTATAATACACTCCTCAACATGAGGACAATTGCAACATGAGGAACAAAAAGTCATTGTGGCGTTAAAAAGTCACACATTAAGGTGCACAGCATTTGTGCTCCTTAATTTGCAACTTTTTCAGCTTCTCTGCACTTTTCTGAAGTGCCGATAAAAAGAGGGGAGTAGCGTCACGGAAGGGGGCGTGGCTTCATGCCGCCGCATTTACTATAAAGTTCGCCAGAAAGTGTCGAAAGTTATAGCTGAAGTATCTGACGCACAGCAGGGCAGATATCCAAATTACAGTAGAGATAGATTCAGGATGGCACTGCCTTAGCCTCACACATGTCTGGAAACCCAAATCAGGCTGCACGTATGTTGATGGTGCTCTGCCTTAAGTCAGTAAACATACAGCCAACGTCATAAAATGAAGTAGAAATAATGTATAGGCGGCACTCAACAACACTTGTATTTTCTTTATTATCACGGGAGTAACAATCCAACCATTGCAGGCATTGCAGGGGGCAGACAAACGTAGTCCTTCATAGATCAGCGGTGACGGACGTTTCGCGCGTAGTTGCGCTTTCTCAGGCCTGGTTGGATTGTTACTCCCGTGATAATAAAGAAAATACAAGTGTTGGTGAGTGCCACCTATACATTATTTCTAGTTCATTGGATGGCACAGCAGGGCAGAGATACGCCTGATTTATTAAAGAAAATTGTTTTTGAGATTGAAGAAAAGTTGTACACTGCATTATAAAGTCAGAGACCCTAAATTGGAGATTTATGGAGAAAAATTAATGTAAAGAAAATGTCACAGTGCAGTTCACTATGACACTTGTTGCTGCACAGGCTTGCTGCATGTGCTTTTGCATACTGGCTGCGGGCCATTGCCTGTGTATGCTGGTTGCTTGTGAACTGTGTTCTGTGAATTTGCGTACTCCCTGTGTCTGTATCACAGTGCAGTTCACTGTGACACTTGTTGCCTTGGTGCTCTTGCATACTGGCTGCGGGCTATTAACCATGTGTGCTGGTTGCTTGAATGGTTGCTTGCTGTGTCCTGGAACTTGTATGCTCTCTGTGTTCACATAGGGTTATTGTTTCCCTGACCTGTATGTCTGTCTGACTGATGGTCATCTGGTGTTGTAATCACCCTGCTATTTAGACACGTAAGCTGTGTGCCTGAGATCAGTCTTTTTTGCAGGAATGCTGTGTGTAGGGTGCATTCTACTGACCACTATGTTTGTGATTCTACCCTGACTTGTGTGGTCCGCATGATATTGCCTTGCACCCAGTTCTGCATGGGGTCCAGGCATGTAACTATGTTTTGCATGTTCATCTATGACCACTATGCACTTAGTTCCGTATGGGGTCCAGGCATGTTTTTATGCATGTACTGGTCTGTCTATGTACGCCATGCTACCTGTATACATTTCTTTATGCGCTATGTCTGTTTGTCTCTGATTTTGTCCTGTGTGTCAGTGAGCACCATGCTCCTTGTATCCATTTTCGCATGGGTTCCTGACGATGTGGCTCATCTGTGTTCAACAGTGTTCTATGCTGTATGTTTGTTTGGGTTCCTGTTTGTTGGCCTATGCTCCTGGTTTTGTTACTTGCCTGGAATGCTGGTGTTATGCACCAGTGTCTGTTTTCCTTACAGGTTTCTGCCAAGTATACCAGTACCATCCAAGGAGGTAGCAGTCTGGTCACTCACCTGGGGCGAAGACCAGATTCATGTATAGGGGTTAAAGAGTAAAAAACCAGAATATTACATAGTAACATAGTAACATAGTTTATAAGGCCGAAAAAAGACATTTGTCCATCCAGTTCGGCCTGTTTTCCTACAAGTTGATCCATAGGAAGGCAAAAAATCCCTGTGAGGTAGAAGCCAATTTTCCCCACTTTAGGGGAAAAAATTCCTTCCCGACTCTAATCAGGCAGTCAGAATAACTCCCTGGATCAACGACCCCTTTCTAGTAACTATAGCTTGTAATATTGTTACACTCCAGAAATACATCCAGACCCCTCTTGAACTCTTTTAGTGAACCTACTATCACCACCTCCTCAGGCAGAGAGTTCCATAGTCTTACTACTCTTACCGTAAACCTTTAAACCTACAAACCTACTTTCCTCCAGACGCAGAGGATGTCCCCTCGTCACAGTCCTGGGGATAAATAAATGATGGGAGAGATCTCTGTACTGACCCCTGATATATTTATACATAGTTATTAGTTATTTATTTATTTATTTATTTATCTATCCCCCCATCCCCCACAGGGAGCCAGCTTGGAAAAAAAAAATTAATTACTTATTTCCTGTCCAGATCTTTACCCATGTTTATATTCTATCAATTCTATCTATTGAATCAATCTGTAATGCTTGGAAACAGAAGACAATCTCACGTTTCTATAAATTTGTTCCAATTTTATGCCAGTTATTGTACCAAGATCTCTACTCTAATCCTTTTCACTTTTAAACATATTTGTCGTGGCAATTTCATTCATAATCAATTTATAAATCTCAGATAGTGACACTTGCTCCCCTAATTTTCCCAAAATAAATAAAAAAACTTTGTGATTTCACGTCGAATATACAGTGATCCTTCGTACATCTATAAGCTTTTGCTAATTGATCATAATGGAATCTCTGCAATAAATCAGTGCTTTCCTCTAAACCCAGTTCCATAAGTTTCCTCATTCTTCCTTCAGAAAAAAGATGTGTAACCAAGTAAATACCCCTGTCTAATAACAGTGGAAAGAAGAAAAATGGCGGCACTCGCCAAAAAAGCAGGTTTCCTTTATTCGTGATACAAAACAATCACCGTAGCAGGCATGGGGCGGACAAGCACATGAAGCAGGCAAAGCTCGTGGCGACGGCCGTTTTGCTCCTCAGCGCTTCCTCAGGCCACTGACGTGATTACATTTTTACGTTTTTATGCACCAATCACCCCGTGAGGTACTCACAAAATATGTCACGGAATGGGCGGTGACAAATAACAAAGATAAGCATTACAATGAAAAACATTCTACAAAAAAAACTCCCAAATCATTTCTGTCATTAAGCCCCAAGGGACCCATGGCATCAGAGTGTAATATCCATCTGGCCTCTCTCCTCAGGAGGGAGCGATGTCTATCTCCCCCCTGTGGTGGACTGTGTACTGCCTCAATACCAGCAAATTTCAAAGCCCTGCTGTCACCACTATGTTCAGATCTGATATGTTCTATAAAACGGGGGCAAACTTATCCAGAGGAGAATGAATTAACATATTCGCTGATTCTTTCATGGAGGCACCTAATGGTTTTACCAGTGAAAAACCTACCACAATTGCACAATAAGAGATAAACCACAAACTTGCTTTTACAAGTGATTAAGGAATTCACCCTATGTTGTACTCCTCCAAAACTTGACACATCCCACTGTGGGTTATGTACACAAACAGAGCAATTACTGCATCTGCGGTTTCCTATAGGGATCCAATTGCTCAACCATGTTTCAGATTTTATCTCTACATAACGGCTCCTCACTAATTTATCCTTTAAAGTATGACTTCTTCTAAAGGCAATAATCGGTGGGGAGTCCTTGACTAACTTTAAACCCTCATCTCTCTCAAGTATATTCCAGTTATCTCTTATTGCCCTCCTGATTACGTCTGCCATGGGGTTGAATTTAAAGGAAAAAGCAAAACGCCTCTGATTCTTCTTTTCATCACCTGATACCCCTGTCATCACCAAATACCCCTGTCTATCCAATCTTCATAAATTCCACAAGATATCTATTATACCAAAGTGGAGTAAAAATATAAGCGTGACTAACACCAAAACACATTCTTATCCATTTCCATAATCGCTGCAACATAATAAAAATTGGGAATTTTTTAAAAATACCAGATTGGAGAAAACCCGCCTCAAACATTTGAAAAATATTTTCATATCTCCCATCATTCTTACTCACTAAATCTCTAAAAACCCTTTTCCAAAATTTGTTATTATCCATTGTAATTGAGATGCGATATAATATCCTTTAAAAAAAGGCAAAGATAAGCCTCCTTTATCTTCCGGAATCCACAGAAATTTCTGCTACATACGAACTCTATTCCTTCCCCAAACCAACTTATTAATCATTGCCTCAATCCCTTAGAAGAAGGAATTCTCAATCCATACTATACAATCGTTTAGAATATTTGTGGAAGTAGCACCATCTTAAAGGGACTCTATCACAAAAACCTGTTCTATATTTTATTTATGCTAAAAAAATCTAGCACAAGACATTGCTCTGAGGTCTGATGGGGACACATTGTGTTGATCTGAGGTCTGATGGGGGCACAAGACGCTGATCTGAGGTCTGATGGGGGCACAAGATGCTGATCTGAGGTCTGATGGGGGCACAATGTGTTGATCTGAGGTCTGTTGGGGGCACAAGACGCTGATCTGAGGTCTGATGGGGGCACAAGACGCTGATCTGAGATCTGATGGGGGCACAATGTGTTGGTCTGAGGTCTGATGGGGGCACAAGACGCTGATCTGAGGTCTGATGGGGGCACAATGTGTTGATCTGAGGTCTGATGGGGGCACAAGACGCTGATCTGAGGTCTGATGGGGGCACAAGACGCTGATCTGAGGTCTGAAGGGGGCAAGGGAAGGGGGCGCCATTTCATTTTTCACCTGAGGCAGCAGAAAAGCTAGAAGCGGCCCTGATCATGGGCATCTATGCCTCTTTTGATGCAACTCATTATCTTATTGGCCTTGGCAGCAGCTGTCTGACACTGGTTTCTACAGCTTAGTTTGCTTTTCACTAAAATTCCTAGGTCCTTTTCCATGTCAGTGTTACCCAGTGTTTTACCATTTAGTATGCACTGGTGACTTGCATTATTCCTTCCCATGTGCATAACCTTACATTTGTCAGTGTTAAACCTCATCTGCCACTTCTCTGCCCAAGCCTCCAGTCTATGCAGATCCATCTGTAGCAGTGTACTGTCCTCTTCTGTGTTAATTACTTTACACAGTTTAGTGTCATCTGCAAAAATTGATATTTTACTGTGCAAGCCTTCTACAAGATCAATAATAAATATATTGAAGAGAATATGGCCCAAAACTGACCCCTGTGGTACTCCACTAGTGACAGTGACCCAATCTAAGTGCGTACCTGTTAATAACCACCCTCTGTTTTCTATCACTAAGCCAGTTACTTACCCACATACAGACATTTTCTCCCAGGCCAAGCATCCTCATTTTATATACTAACCTTTTATGTGGTACAGTGTCAAATGCTTTGGAGAAGTCAAGATATACGACATCCATTGATTTGCCGCGGTCAAGTCTAGAACTTACCTCCTCATAGAAACTGATTAAATTGGTTTGACATGACCAATCCCTCATAAAGCCATGCTGATATGGAGTTATTTGCTTATTTTCATTGAGGTACTCCAAGATAGAATCTCTTAGAAAACCTTCAAACAGTTTACCCACGACTGATGTTAAACTTACCGGCCTATAGTTTTCGGGCTCTGTTTTTGGACCTTTTTTGAATACTGGAACCACATTTGCTATGCACCAATCCTGTGGAACACTCCCTGTCAGTATAGAGTCCTTAAATATCAGAAATAAGGGTCTGGCTATGACATTTCTTCATTCTCTCAGGATATGGGGGTGTATGCCATCCGGTCCTGGCGATTTGTCTATTTTAATAATCGTAAGACGCCGCTGTACTTCTTATTGGGTCAGACAGGGCACTTTCAATGGGGAATTTTCTTTTATATTCTGCATTTCATCTGACAGTTTATTTTCCTCAGTGGAGAAAAAAATATTTAGTAGCTTTGCTTTCTCCTCATCACTCTCTGCAACTCCCCCCTCATTACTCTGTAAGGGGCCAACACCTTCAGGTTTATACTTTTTACTATTTATATAATTGAAGAACATTTTAGGGTTAGTTTTACTCTCTTTGGCAATTAATCTCTTTTTGGCTGCTTTTATTTGTCTTTTACATATTCTATTTTTTTCCTTATAGTTTTTCAATGCTTCCTCGCTCCCCTCCTGTTTTAGTGATTTAAATGCTTTCTTTTTGTCATTTATTGCTTTCTTTACAGTTCTATTTATCCACATTGGTTTTTTCTTGTTCCTTAACCTTTTATTCCCATAAGGTATGTACCTCTCACAATTAGATATTAGGATGCTTTTAGAAATATCCAATCTTGTGACTGTATTTTTATTTTTGAGGACTTTGTCCCAGTTAGTTAGGCCTATGGCCTCTCTTAGCTGGCTAAATTTTGCTTTTTTGAAGTTTGGTATTTGTGTTCCTCCCTGTAAGTGTAGAAACACTCTTTTGAATGACATTTTGAAGGTTATTATTTTATGGTCACTATTTCCCAGGTGTCCCCCAACCTGCACATCTGTTGTTCTGTCAGGTCTATAGGTTAATACTAAGTCGTGTATGGCTGTACCTCTAGACGGGTCCTGAACCAGTTGGGAAAGGTAATTGTCTTTGGTTGCTGCCATGAACCTATTTCCTCTATAAGATATACAGGTTTCAGTTTCCCAGTCTATATCTGGGTAGTTGAAGTCCCCCAAAATAATGACCTCATTATGATTAGCCAACTCGTCTATTTTATTATTGTTTTATTATTGTTTTTTCCTTCATGTATTTCTACCCACAGTGACTCCACATGTTCAAGTCCCTCACTTATATCTTCCCGGAGTGTGGGCTTTAGACAGGACTTTACATAAAGGCAGACCCCTCTACCTTTCTGGTTTTGGCGATCCTTTCTAAACAGATTGTAACCCTGTACGTTAACTGCCCAGTCATAGCTATCGTCCAGCCATGTCTCAGTTATTCCCACTATGTCGTAGTCCTCCTCACACATCACTACTTCCAGATCATGTTTTATTAGTTAGGCTTCTGGCATTAGTGTACCTCTATTGCCCTTATGGTTTGGCCCTAAGTCAAACCCATCACTTGGCTCAGTGGTTCTACATCTGCCACTGTTTTCTGCCTATTTGTCCAGGATTATGCCAGTTGTTTTTGGTTGGTACTTGTTTATAAATTATTAGTTTCAGCTTTCTTTGTTGTTCGTATGTTCTGCAAACACTGGAGATTACTCGCTTGTGAAGTGTTCAGGGGTTCTAGTGACCCTAGAACATGACAGAAAAGCTTGAAGGGTTAATTGAAGTGGAAAGGTGGCCAGGTTGATGAAAAACAAAAGGAAGAAAAATAAAGTCCCATGGTTTAGCACCGCATTTTCAAGAGATTATTGGTAGTTAGGAAGATAATGGAAAAAAAAGAATTGGCATATATTAAAAACAGATTCAGCTCTAGCACCCATATTGCCAGACAAACCTAAGATTGTGTTCACATGAGCTAAAACGATATACTGTAAGCCTCTCTGGTTCATAGTCACATTGGAAACCAAACTAAAAGGATTTCGAAAAGACAAACCGTGTATCATTCCAAGTACAGTATGATGTTGGAAAGAAATGTAAAATACAGCAACATATTAGCAGTAGTTTGGTTAGTGTATATTTAGTGCAATGTCTCTTTGAGGACCAATATACAGGTAGCACAGGGAGGAAATTAAAAATATGCATAGCAGAGCATATCAGAAGTATACAAAATGAACTGCTATTGCATAGTGTATCTGCACATTTTAATGCTAAACATAATCAAAATCCCAAAGAAAGAATGTGAATCCAGAGGGAAAAAAAGCAGACTGGTTTGAGAGTTGTACTTATTCAAGCAGAGAAACAACGCGAGTTTGTGAGCATTCGTGTGTTTGATTTTTAAGTGTGTGTTTGAATTAAGTGTGTGACTTTAGATTACGTGACTTCAGATTCAGGGACTTTAAGAGGGGAGTACATTAAGTTGGTTTCATATCACTGCTTTGTATTTTTTTCTATTTTTTTGCGTAATCCCCATTAGTATGTGCAGGGGCGGACACAGACAGCAGAGGGCCCCTGTACCAAGAATGTGCCTGGCTTCCCCGCCCAAGCCAAATTCTCAACCTAACTTATTCCGTCCTAACATTACATAAAGCAATACAAAACTTACAAAACATACAGGGTAAGGCTACTTTCATACCTGCAGCACTGCGCTTCGGCCACCTAATCTGGCAGAGAATGCAAGGAATTGGCTCGACACAAACTCAGGCATGCAGCAGTTTGTGTCCCGCTGATTCTCGGCATTTTTGCCAGATTGTGGCCAGATCTCTGCGGTACCCCATTATAGTTAATGGGGCTGGTGGACATTCTGCATCCAGCAGTGCCGGAGCTGGTGAATTCCGGCAGGCTGTTCTCTGCTGGACCAGCCTGCCAGAATCACTAACTCAGATGTGAAAGTAGCCTAATACAGCCCCACATACCTCTTCCAGTGACGTCTCCTTTGATGTAGACGTTCTCTTTCCTCATCTTCTCCTTTCAGACCGACCGCCATGATGATTTCTTTTAGCCATCTCTTCTCTCTGCAGAGTTTGACAGACAGACATCTTAGTTTCCTACTTTTCCATCATTCTCCCACCTTCTTGAACATCCCATCCTGCCACCCCCAATACTGTGCCGCTGTGCTCCCCAAAACTATATTGCAGAAACAGTACCCCTGCAAATACTAGTTACACACAGATAGTACCGCCTTCAGTAATTATTGGCACACAGTGCCCTAAAAAATAACTGCACCCAGCAAATAACTGCACACTGCAAATAGTGTCCCTGATACTAATAGTGTAACCATAATGTTCCCCAAAAATAACTGTGCTAAGCTGATACTGTGCCAGGCTGCCCCCTTCCCCCCCAGTAATAGTGCTCCTCAAATTCCACCAATAGAAATAATTAGGGGCCCCAGTAGAGCCAATGTCCCCATAGTGCCTTCATTTGTGCCAATGCCCACTACTGTGTGCCCAAAAAACCCTCTTAGTGCCCCCTGTTGAGCTGCATAGTGCCCTATAATTTGCAACAGTATAAAATACTCCTATATAGTGCCCCCATAGTGCTCCTCCTCTTGTCCCCATGGTGCCTGACATAATGTGTCAGTATAAAATGCGCCCATAATGTGTGCCAGTGTAATGCCCCTATATAATGACCCCAACAGTGCTCCTCTCCCCCCTTCTCCATAGTGCCCCCCATGTATGCCAGTATATAAGATAGGGCCCCCACAGTGCTCACCCCCCTTCATAGTGCCCCCCATGTGTGCCAGTATATATGATAGGGCCCCAGTAGATGACCTCATAGTGCCCCTCCTTCTCCATAGTGCCCCCATGTGTGTCAGTATGCAAGATAGGGCCCCCATAGTGCTCACCCCCCTCCATAGTGCCGCCCATGTGTGCCAGTATATATGATAGGGCTCTCCATAGTACTCCCCATGTGTGCCAGTATATATGATAGGGCCCCCCATGTGTGCCAGTATATATAGGGCCCTCCATAGTGCTCCTCCTCCATAGTACCCCCATGTTAGTCAGTATATATAGGGCCCCCCATAGTGCTCACCCCCCTCCATTGTGCCCCCCATGCGTGCCAGTATATATGATAGGGCCCCCCATGTGTGCCAGTATATATAGGGCCCCCCATAGTGCTCCTCCTCCTCCATAGTGCCCCTCATGTGTGCCAGCATATATAGGGCCCCCATAGTGCTCCTCCTCCATAGTGCCTATATATAGGGTCCCCCTTAGTGCTTCTCCTCTTCCATAGTGCCCCCCATGTGTGCCAGATAGTTCCCTTAGTAAAGTGTAAATGAAAACAATAAACACTTATACTTACCTCCTTGCCTCTTTCAGCGATGCGATGCAGGCCTCTTCCAGCCTGTGTCCCATGCTGCACGGCTCAGGCGGCGTGATGACATCATCTCTCCGCCTGTGCCAGCCTCTGATAGGCTGCAGGCCTAGTGCCTACAGCCTATCAGAGGAACAGGCAGGGGAGATGCCTCTCCCTCACCTGCCCCGCAGTACTTCTATCTGTATCGCTTTCCTGAGGACGGCGATACAGAAGAATATAGAGATGAGCATTTCCACAATGGAAGCGCTCATCTCTCCTTGCCACCAGCCCAAAAAGAAGGACCCCTGTCCGCTCCTCACTATTTGTTCCATTATTGACATCGCAGTCCAGTGCACATCTTGTCTAATGTATGCAGTCCTGGAACAGCCGTTTAAGGGCGCATATCTTTGTTCAAAATTTTAGCAAATTGCGCGTTTGGAAACGCACATCATGTATCTAACCGGGCAGATCACAACACTGAGAAGCGTTGACAATTTGGAAAAGAGTGTGCTGCTCACTGAGCAAGCACTCTATGGGGTAGATTTGGGGGAGGGTGGTAGTGAAGAGGCTCAGGAAAGTGAGGTAGCTAGCTGGGTAACAGTTAGAAAGTGGGGTAAAGTGCCAGGGAGGCTAGCCCTGATCTGACACGCCCCAACAAGTTTGCAAGTTTGGCAGATGAGGGGGATGCCACTTCAGGGAGAGCACTGCTGCAGCCGGACACTTCCTCTGCCAGTCAGGCGAATGTCAGCTCCAGTAAGCAGGGGACCAGGAGAGCAGGGCAGGCCAGAGAGGTGCTGGTAGTGGGAGACTCAATTATTAGGGGTACAGAGAGGGCAATCTGTAACAAAGACCTGGATTGTCGAATGGTGTGTTGTCTTCCTGGCGCTCGAGTTCGACACATCGCGGATCGGGTTGACATATTACTGAGAGGGGCTGGAGAAGATCCAGCAGTCATGGTCCATATCAGAACCAATGACAAAGTTAGAGGTAGGTGGAGCATGCTTAAAATGATTTAAGAGATGTAGGTCATAAGCTTAGGGCAAGGACCTCCGGGGTAGTGTTTTCCGAAATACTGCCTGTACCAAGAGCAGTGGCGTACCGCCCATAGAGGCAGACCACGACACTGCTATGGGGCCCCGGCACAGGAGGGGCCCGGAGCGCACGGGAGGCCCCGCCCCCTACTTGCATCATTAAGATGCGTCCTGCCCTGCCTGTGCTCCGGGCCTCTCCTGGCCTCCTCACCTCCGCTCACCGCAGGACCGCCCGAAAGTTCCTGTGGGCTCCAGCTGGCCCCGCCTCCGCCCTCATGCCGCGCTGCTACTGGACGAGGAGGACTTGTGCAGCGCGGCAAAGAGGGGAAAGAAGATCAAGGCCCAGCCCCTCCAGAGTGGAGTCCGCGGTACAAGGGACAAGTAACTGTAAGTATTTATGTGTTTCATGTGTAGGTATGTGTATGTATGTATGTATGTGTGTGTATATGTATGTATGTGTGTGTATATGTATGTGTGTATGTTTGTGTGTGGGTATATGCATACACTGTGCCAGACAATATACATTATACCTCTACACTGTGTATATACTGTATATTGTACAGCATGGCGCAGAGGTTATATTGTCCGGCATGCGTTGTAACCGCCATGCATTTGTTGTACAGTATATATTATAATCCCTGTACCATGATATACAATGTACAGTATAATCCATACACCATACTGTAGAATATTACAGTATAATCCATACACCATACTCTATATATACAGTATAATCCGTACACCATGATGTATAATCCGATACACCATGCTGTATATATACAGTATAATCCGTATTAACCATGCTGTATTAATATACAGTATAATCCGTGACACCATGCTGTTATAGTATTAACAGTATAATCCGTACACCATGCTGTATAGTATACAGTTATTCCATACCACCATGCTGTATAATATACAAGTATAATCCCTTACGCCATGCTGATAGTAACAGTATAATCCGTACACCATGCCTGGTAATAAGATATAATCCCTACACCATAGGGTATATACAGTATCAATCCCTACACCATGCCTGTATAGTATACAGTATAATCCCTACACCATGCTGTATAGTATACAGTATAATCCCTACACCATGCTGTATAGTATACAGTATAATCCCTACACCATGCTGTTATAGTATACAGTATAATCCCTACACCATGCTGTATAGTATACAGTATAATCCGTACACCATGCTGTATAATATACAGTATAATCCGTACACCATGCTATATAATATACAGTAATATAATCCGTACACCATGCTGTATAGTATACAGTATAATCCTATACACCATGCTGTATAGTATGCTACAGTATAATCCCTACACCATGCTGCTGTATAGTATACAGTATAATCCCTACACCATGCTGTATAGTATACAGTATAATCCCTACACCATGCTGTATAGTATATACAGTATAATCCCTACACCATGCTGTATAGTATATACAGTATAATCCCTACACCATGCTATATACACCAGTATATACAGTATAATCCCTACACCATGCTGTATAATATACAGTATAATCCCTACACCATGCTGTATAATATACAGTATAATCCCTACACCATGCTGTATTAATATACAGTATAATCCCTACACCATGCTGTATTATATACGGTATAAATCCCTACACCATGCTGTATAATACAGTATAATCCCTACACCATGCTATATAGTATACAGTATAATCCCTACACCATGCTGTATAATATACAGTATAATCCCTACACCATGCTGTATAATATACAGTATAATCCCTACACCATGCTGTATAATATACAGTATAATCCCTACACCATGCTGTATAATATACAGTATAATCTATCCTTGTGGCTGCCCCCATTCAGTATAACGTCTCCATAATTTAAAAAAATAAATAAATCAGTAGCTCATGTATACATTTCTTTATTGGCAAATGGGGATGTGGCATGGGAGGAGCCAGGGCAGCATGTGGGATTGGCCGGGGTAGTGGGCGGGGTTAGGGGCCCCATTCAGATTCTTGCTATGGGGCCCAATGATTTCTATGTACGCCCCTGACCAAGAGCCACACAAGAAAGGCAGCAGGAGATTATGGAGGTAAGCAAGTGGCTCAAGAACTGGTGTAGGAAGCAGGGGTTTGGGTTCCTGGAGAACTGGGCTGACTTCTCTGTCGGCTACAAGCTCTATCGTAGGGATGGGCTGCACCTCAATGGGGAAGGGGCAGCTGTTTTGGGGGCAGAAGATGGCTAGAAGGCTGGAGGAGTGTTTAAACTAGAGACTGGGGGGGAGGGTAACTACATTATAGGAGGGGAAGATAGTGCAGATAGAGACCTGGGGCAAGGTTATGGAACTGGGGAGGAATGGAAGAGGAACTAGAACAGTTCAGAAGGAAAGGTGTAGGGGAAAAAATATACATCAACCATTTAATTGTATGTACACTAATGCCAGAAGCCTGACTAATAAAACTGGTGAACTGGAAGTAGTGATGTGTGAGGAGG
>ONZH01024531.1:0-37864 GCA_900303285.1 Rhinella marina | reverse complement strand
AATTATTTGTGGGGTAAAATGAAAAAAAAAAAATACAATTTCACCATTGTTTTTGGTTTTTGTTTCTATGACATTGTAGTAAAAATGTAATGAAAAAAATTACGTTAGCTTTATTGTCTTGAATGTGTCATCAGAAAATGACCTGCTCCTTAAATCATTTTTTAAACATATTTTTAAATAATTTTTGATTATGTTATTTTCAATTTTACATATATTGCATATATTTAAACAAAAAAGATTAAATCTTGCAATTTTTGCACTGGCCAATAATTAATTACTACTTCTTGATTTTTACAAATCAATTCTTATCCTGCCTGTAATGATATCATCTCTGTGTATAGAAAAGGCTACTTTCACACTAGCGTTAGCACGGATCCGGCACCTAAAGGGTGCCGACGGATCCGTGCTAACGCTATACATGTGTGGAGCCGGAGCAGCGCTCCGGCCCCACACATGACACACATTAAAACAACACACAGACTACATACAAACAAACATACAGACATACATACAAACATACAGACATACATACATACTCACATACTCCCGGGACGCCGGCAGAACGTCTTCACGCGCCTCCTGCGCGCAGTGATGACGATTCCCCACAGCGCCCTCTGCTGGGCGCAGTGGGGAAATGTCATCGCAGCGCGCAGGAGGCGCGTGAAGACGTTCTGCCGGCGTCCCGGGAGTATGTGAGTATGTATGTATGTATGTCTGTATGTTTGTTTGTATGTCTGTGTGTATGTATGCCGGATCCGGAATGACCCCCCATTGGAAATCAATGGAGGACAGATCCGGATTACTGGTGTGTCCACACCAAACGGATCCGTCCCCATTGACTTGCATTGGGGGTCATTCCGGATCCGTCTTGGTGCGGATGCCTGGACCGGAGAGCAAACCGCAGCATGCTGCGGTTTGTCCTCCGGTCTGAAGACGGAACGGAATGCTTTCAGGAGCATTCCGTTGTCTTCAGTTCAGTTTTGTCCCCATTGACAATGAATGGGGACAAAACTGAAGCGTTTTTTTCCGGTATTGAGCCCCTATAACGGAACTCAATACCGGAATTTAAAAACGCTAGTGTGAAAGTAGCCAAAGACAGGATCCACCATTCACAATAGGTGATTGTCTAATCTTATCTATTCATTCCTTGTACAGTGACCTCTGGACAGGTCACAAAGCATGGCTACAAAACTCTCCCATAGAAGTCAGTGAGATCCCCTCCTGACCATTGTGTCTATGGAACATGTGGCTGCCGTAAAGCAATTTTCTTATTATTTTCTAAATTCTGTTAAGAGCAGTTCAGGCAAGATGGCCACCCCCATAATCATGTTCAGAAAATAGAATTAAAACATCTACAGAAAATAAAAACAGATGAGAAAAATGGATATGTTTCTGATCTGATGTTTCAATCTGATTTTTGGTGATACATTTCCTTTAAGCGAATTGATCCGAATTTCAGGAAAAATCGATATGCCCTGAAGGCGAATTTCCTGGCGCTTCATGGTAAAGAATCAATATTTCCTAAAATGGTGGCTGAAAGTAAAAAAAATAAAAATAATAATACACCCCTGATCCACTTGATCACAGAGAGGCCATCTGCTCCCACCTTGATTGAAGAAAACCCATCAAAGGACCTGCGGCGAGTGTGAGGACCTTACATGATCATGTTGGGTGAGCAGTGATGTCATCACTAACGACATCACTGCAAACACCCAGCATGATCACGTGGTGAGGTCATCATGCCACAGGTCCTTTGGCAGGTTTTCTTCAATCAAGATGGGAGAGGATGGCCTCTCTGCAATCAAGTGGATGAGGTGAGTATAATTTTTTAAATTCCTGATTAACCCCTGAGCAGCTGGATGTCAGCCACAGATGTTGTGATCAGCATTGAACGCAGCATCTCAGGGGTTCAATGACAGGGGGTGACGTGATCTCCATTCCCCGTCATTGCGCCCACTCCATACAACAGAAAGTGATTTATGACAAAATAATGTTAAGTTTAAATGAATGTCTTGTCAAAAATTGAATAGAATTTTTCAAAACTTCTGTCTTTGTGCTGTGTCAGCATTGTCCAGAATAAGGAAGTGGAACCAAAGATTAGGAGACAGTTGGGGAAGGTTTTTGAAGACGGAAGTCAAAACGGAAGCCTTTAGAGGCATTCCGTTTTGATCCGTCATAATAGAAGCCTATGAGAATCATAATGGATCCATTTGGTTCCCGTTATGCAAGACGGAAAACAAAGTCCTGTCGACAGGACTTTTTTTTCCGTTCTGCATAACGGAACTCAGACGGATCCGTTATGATTCTCATAGGCTTCTAATATGACGGATCAAAACGGAATGCCTCTAAAGGCTTCCGTTTTGACTTCCGTCTTATGGTTTCCATTATTTTCCGTTATAACCATGTTATAACGGAAAACACAAACGGAAAGCATAACGCTGATGTGAACCCACCCTTACTTGTGTTTTTTCTTATTTTTATCTTTTTGCTCACCATGATATGAACTCCATTCCACTTTTTGAATCTCATCTTGATATTGATAACACCTGACATGCAGTATCTTACTTCTGATTGGAGGCAGTCTGTTATATCAATGTGGGTTGTAAACACTTGCATTTGTCATGAGTAAGGATTCTGATGTTCTAATCCAAAATACGTAGATAAGAGTATTTTTTCTATGGGAGTTTTTATCGCTTGTTTAATAAAGACCATCGTTTTTATTGGGAAGCTGGAATCTGCTCCTCTTTTTTGGAAGGACTGTTGAACTGTATCCTACAAAAGAATATTTACTGCTGTGCATTGCTGTGATTTTCTCTGACAACTGAATAGTGTTTCTAGAGACTGTTCACAAAGTTTATACATTTAAGAGACATTCAAGTTGTGTGCTGGATGCACCTTTCACCTTATTTTTTGTAATACTGTTATTCAGTAAAGAATTGCAAATTGCATTAATTGCCATGTAGTTGCCATCATCCACCTGCAATATAACACTACACTGTTAAAAGCATTTATGGCATCTAATGGCAGTACAGAGGCTTCTCTCACTGCATTTTGGAAAACACCTCATGAATATTGTGTGTGGTCACTATCACTCTGTCCAATTGGCTTTCAACAATTGTTGACAATATTTAACATTTTTATTAAAGATGAGATGAGCAATCGAAGTTGACAAAGTGAAATTTGATCTGAATTTCAGGAAAAATTTGATTTGTCCTGAAGTCGAATTTCCTTGCGTTTCATCATAACGAATCACATTTTATTCTAAAATGGCTGCTGCATACGTTATAAAGTGAAAGCAAGAAGCCCAGGAATGAGGGAGCACCCACAATTCCATGCAGACAGCCACTCAGCAGATAGCCAGCCCCAGTGATGTCACAGCCCTAAAAAAGCCTCCTCATGCCTGGTCACCACCATTTTACAGTGAATTTAGTGCAGGGAGAGACGTTACATGCACAAGGAACAGTGTTGAAGACTTTATTCAAAAAAAAAAAAAAATATGATTGAGCAGTTATGGAAAGATTAATCATAGTGTAGGGAATAGGAGAGTGTAAAGCCTGGATAATAGGAGCTATTTTATTACACCTTGCAGCACTAATTAAAAAGTGATCTATTACTAGAGATTTTAGGTTGTTTTAAACAGTAATTGCATCTGTTATTGGGTTGAAAGTGCTGTTTGAAACAACCAGTTTTGGGGTGTATTTAGTTGATATATAACTACTTGCATTCATCTTTGCTTCTGGACTGAAAGTGCGATCTGATGCAAACCGATTTTGGGGTGTATTTATTTTAAATATAAAAGTACGTCCATTCATCCTTGCTTGTGGGGTGAATTTACGGCCTGATTCAAACAGTTTTGAGGTGTGTTTATTTCATATATAAAACTAATTCCATTCGGGGGGTGTGGCCAGCAGCCGACATGAGCAGACGTGCGTAAGAGGAGCTCCGGAACATAGACCCTAACTTCTTATTATCCTGAACTTTACCAGCTGCAAAAATTTCCTCCAAGATTGGGAGAAGGTCGAGAAAGACCCGAAGCGCAAGAATGTCCAGAAATAAACCGCTGACAGCGGTTGAGAAACTCCGAGAGTTTGCCCTCCAAGAACAGCAAGATGGCGCCGGCAGCGGAGTTTGCCCGGACTCTCCATTTCCATATAATTCTACACCCGCACATACAGAGAATTCAGGCCCTGAAGCGGAACCTATCTTAAAGCAGGTTACAGAGCAACTTCTCCAGGCCATCACTGTATGCCGCTCTGCACCTGGCATCTGGCAAGCTGGAAGAGGTAAAGGTAGATATTGGCTTGCTCCGCCATGACATGCAAAATTTGCGGGAAAGGGTCAAGGAAGCTGAGGACCGAGTGTCCAGCCTGGAAGACTGCACTAACCCGATTCCTGCACAATTGAGTGCTTTAGAGAAAAAAGTGGACTTTTGGCAGCAAAAATGTGACGATTACGTAAAACCGGCTAAGCCGGAACAACCTGCGCATGTGAATTTGTGGCCACGTGGCTGAAGGCTGCATTTCCGGACGCCATCTTTTCCTCAGCCTTTGCAATCGAGAGGGCCCATCGTGTACCCGCTAAACCTTTACCGCCTGGAGCACCACCCCGGCCTATGTTGGCCTGTCTGCTAAACTCCACTGATAGAGATCATATTCTACAACTAGCCCGCCGCAAGGAGTTCCCTTAAAATTGGCCTTTTAATGCCTCTCATCGGAGAGAATATAACATGTACCTCTCCTAATCATATACCGCATACTTAGCTTTGTATTGCATATGCAAGATAAAAAGGAGATGGAGGCAGCGCCACATGTGCGATGTCAGAGTTAGTTACTGTAACTGCCACGAGTTCCATATTTATACGTTTCATATTGATCCTTTGGATCTACGTTTTTGTTGCATTTTAAATGGTTCTATTCATATTGTTAAAGGAGATATTAATTAATAATATTTTGTGGAATATTATCAATTAATATTCATAAATAGGCGTAACCGTCTCTCGCTAGCTCCGCCTATTTATTTCCTTTACTGAAGTCCGTTCCCTGCACACTGTCACGCTACTTTGTATTATGGCAACAGCTACAAAGACAATGTAAGCGGTACTTTAAACAATGAAAGGATTTATTTCAAAATACACTGTCTACAGTCTTCTTATTTATACTATATCCATATATATATTTATGTAAACGTCTTATAAATATATATGTATATAGTCGCACAATAATACAATATTAAAAGCTAACTACACTGCACACTTCCCACAAGTAATTCCACCCGCAAAATATCTAAAACACACTAACACATACACACTTAAATTGCAACAAAATCTAAATCACTATCCCTGGGAAACAAAGGGTTAATTACAATACACTGGCAGAGAGTTGGCAACAGGGGGTTAACATGATATGAAATGGTAAATATAAAGAAGGGGTATAATGCTAGGGCAGGGGTATAATGATATGGCAGGGGTTAAATATGGCAGGGGTTCAGGGGTTAAATATGGCAGCAGGGGTTACAGGGGTTCAGCAGGGGTTACATATGGCAGCAGGATTTCAGGGGTTACAGCAGGGGTTAAATATGGCAGCAAGGGTTCAGGGGTAAATATGACAGCAGGGGTTAATTCATTGGTGGTTCAGTGGAACCAGGGGTACTTAGCCAGTCCAAGGGGGTCTGCTCGTTTCCTAAGGGGTTGCTCGTCGTCCAGGGGGAGATCCTTGCTTGAGGGGATGCAAGGCTCAACCGAAGAGCGCCGGGCAATCGGGGTTTTTAAACCTGATCGCCCGCACTCCCGCGCTGCCGGTGTGCGTGCTTGCGCACGCGCCGGCAGCTGTGTGCACCTGGGCGACATCAGCGCGCCAGGCCCAAGCACACAGGAATTCACAGGCGGAGGATCTCTTTTATCCTCCTGTCTGTGAATTACCCTCCTATCTCCGGCGCTGTAATTACAGCGCCGGAGGAGGGCAGGGTCAGGGAAGCCTTTTGCTTCCCTGTCATGTTAATCACCCCCAGCAGTGCTGAGGATGTTTAACAAAAGGGACAGAGGATCGCATCGATCCTCTGTCCTTTTGAAGTGCCTGAGACTGGACTGATAGTCCAGTCATCAGGTCGCCATCTGCAAGTGCATTAGTATGCGTTGGCAGGGGTTACAGGGGGGGCACCTGGACATGGGGGATATTATATACACATACAGATGTATATGTATAATATTGGGGCATATACATCATTTTGGGACACTAATATTTTTGGGACCATATTATAGCACTGTGGGGTCATATAAGGCCCATACATATGCATATGGGGCCATAGACCCCAATGTGGGGTCACTCTGCCGACTCTGGGCCATGAAGGCCCATCTATATATATATATATATATATATATATATATTTATATATATATATATATATATATATATATATACATACATGTATATGCATGCCTAATTAAAGGGGCATGCATGCATATACATATATATACATATTATACATGGCCAACACTTCCTTCTACATATATATATATGTTTTGTTCTGATGTACAATGCACTTTACAGATGATGCAAACTAATAATTGGCACCTACACGGGTATGCAAGTAGTTATTGGAAGTCGGGATTGATTTGGGTTGGGCGATTGCTACTTAACTATATTTTCACCATGGCGGAAATACGTGTAATGTCTTGGAATACTAGAGGCCTGGGTAGTGCTAGGAAACGTTCTATGTTTTTTTTCAGCAGTCCAGAGATTTAATCCTCATATTCTATGTCTACAAGAAACCCATTTAATACCAGATCACACTAGAAGGATCCATAAGCCATGGGTCCAATGGGCGCGTCACTCTTGCCACACCACTCTTTCTTGGGGTATATCTTTGGTGATACATAAATCCTTACGCTGGGAAGTTGACAGGCTATTGGTGGACCCTGATGGCAGATTTGTGTTTGTAGCAGCATATATTAACTGCACCTTATATGTGTTATTGGGAGTGTATGTCCCCCCCCCCCCGTCCTCCTTAAATATCATTAATCAGGCAATATTATTTGCAGCGTCATATCCATCTGCTAGAGTATTGTGGTATTGTGTATGGGAGACTGTAATATGGTGTTAGATTCCGCTCTAGACCGTTTTTATCCGGATGAAGCCCCCGGAGAATTGAATAACTCCTTGACACCCCTGGCCAAATTTCTACAGAAGGTGGGATGGGTAGACTTATGGTGTATTAAACAGCCTACTGCCATGGTATATTCCTGTTACTCAGCAAGCCACAACGCGTTATCACGTATAGACTATGCATTCGGCAATACTGGTTTATATTCGGTGAATTATAATGTGGAATATGGCACTAGAGGTATTTCTAACCACTCCCCCATACATCTCACTTTACTTACTGGCAGCAGACAGATGGGCCACTCGAGGAGAATACATCCCTTTTGTTCTCACCTTCTGACCGTGTACCTGAGCAGCTAACAATGTTCTTAACTGATCATGATTACCATAATGATGCCTCTTTGATATGGGAGACCTTGAAAGCCTACCTAAAGGCCCTTTTACACGGGCCGATGTGTCTCTCTGCCCGAGCGCCGATCAGCGATATAGGCGCTCGGGCAGGGAGCCTTTACACGGCCCGATGAATCGAGCGCTGTGGGGAATCATCATAGCTGCGCGCCTCCTGGGCATGAAGACATGCGGCCTGCCTGCCTGGAGTATGTAAGTATGTATGTGTTTGTGTGTATGTGTATGTGTGTGTATGTCTGTATATGGTACTGTGTGACATGTGTGGGGCCGGAACGCCACATGTCCCTGCGGCAGTCCGGATCCGACGGCACCCTTCACCTGCTGGATCCGGACTGCCGCTAGTGTGAAAGAGGCCTTAGCCATGTATCTAAATCTTAAATCCTTGTGGCCAGTATTCGAGAAGCCGCAGCTGTTCCCAAGTCAATTACTGCCAGTGCATAAATTAGCTGTGCAGGTATGGTCAGCCTGTAGAGGCATTCATGGCTTTCAGGGAGTGGCGGCTGAGACGCCCCTTTGGGACAATCCCATGTTCCCTTCATTAGTGTCTCTGGAGAGTCATAACTTTTGGCAATCTAGGGGTGTGAGTACTCTAGCTGACGTGTATCAAAACAATGTATTCAAGTCATTTGAGGATCTTCGTACTAGGTATGACTTGCATAGAACTGCATTCTATAGGTTTTTACTATTCAGACATGCTTTACATTCACATTTTAGTGGTCGCCCGGTAGACATCTTCGTATACCCATTGATTGATTGAGTGATTCACTCCCAGGGCCCCCGTGGATTTATATCTGCCTTATATACTCATTTACTAGGTACTAAGCTGCAATCCGTTCAACTACCTGTTATAGATAAGTGGAGGGCTGTGGTCCTGGACCTTGGGGATGTGTGGCATTTTGAAATCTCCCACCCTGGTATCTCCTGCTGTAAATAACAAGTTCATACAATTATGTATTATACACCAAAGCTATTTAACCTCTACAAGATTATATAAGATGGGCAGGCTGTAGCACACCAGATGTCATAGATGTACAGAGGAGGTTGCTAATTTTTGGCATCTGATGTGGGCGTGTTCATACATACAAAAATTCTGGGAAGAGGTAACTGCTTTTCTTAGCATATTATTGAATCTCCCCGTTCCTATGGAACCAAGTATATGTCTATTTGGGATTCTAAACAAAGCTATTTTTCCACATTATACTAGAATATTCTTACGTGAAACTCGCAATTGCAATTCGATGGATGGGAGATAGAAGCCCTACTATTAATCAATGGAAATCGCTGGTTAATACCATTGTTCCATATGAATATATAGTGTTTAAGAACAGGGGTCGGGCCTACAAGTTCACCGGGGTCTGGGGACCATGGTGCTTCTCAACACAAACTATGTCTTCAGCTCATATATTGCAAAACGCCATTGCATTGGCATCTAGATAACCGATTTCAATATGTATGATTGTATCCCTTCACTCTTGCATACCAATGAAGTTGTACACAATGTCTTTGAATGTACAGTACAGACCAAAAGTTTGGACACACCTTCTCATTCAAAGAGTTTTCTGTATTTTTCATGACTATGAAAATTGTAGATTCACACTGAAGGCATCAAAACTATGAATTAACACATGTGGAATTATATACTTAACAAAAAAGTGTGAAACAACTGAAAATATGTCTTATATTCTAGGTTCTTCAAAGTAGCCACCTTTTGCTTTGATCACTGCTTTGCACACTCTTGGCATTCTATTGATGAGCTTCAAGAGGTAGTCACCTGAAATGGTATTCCAACAGTCTTGAAGGAGTTCCCAGAGATGCTTAGCACTTGTTGGCCCTTTTGCCTTCACTTTGCGGTCCAGCTCACCTCAAACCATCTCGATTGGGTTCAGGTCTGGTGACTGTGGAGGCCAGGTCATCTGGCGTAGCACCCCATCACTCTCCTTCTTGGTCAAATAGCCCTTACACAGCCTGGAGGTGTGTTTGGGGTCATTGTCCTGTTGATAAATAAATGATGGTCCAACTAAACGCAAACCGGATGGAATAGCATGCCACTGCTGCTGTGGTAGCCATGCTGGTTCAGTATGCCTTCAATTTTGAATACATCCCCAACAGTGTCACCAGCAAAGCACCCCCACACCATCACACCTCCTCCTTCATGCTTCACGGTGGGAACCAGGCATGTAGAGTCCATCCGTTCACCTTTTCTGCGTCGCACAAAGACACGGTGGTTGGAACCAAAGATCTCAAATTTGGACTCATCAGACCAAAGCACAGATTTCCACTGGTCTAATGTCCATTCCTTGTGTTCTTTAGCTCAAACAAGTCTCTTCTGCTGTTGCCTGTCCTTAGCAGTGGTTTCCTAGCAGCTATTTTACCATGAAGGCCTGCTGCACACAGTCTCCTCTTAACAGTTGTTGTAGAGATGTGTCTGCTGCTAGAACTCTGTGTGGCATTGACCTGGTCTCTAATCTGAGCTGCTGTTAACCTGCGATTTCTGAGGCTGGTGACTCAGATGAACTTATCCTCCGCAGCAGAGGTGACTCTTGGCCTTCCTTTCCTGGGGCGGTCCTCATGTGAGCCAGTTTCTTTGTAGCGCTTGATGGTTTTTGCGACTGCACTTGGGGACACTTTCAAAGTTTTCCCAGTTTTTCGGACTGACTGACCTTCATTTCTTAAAGTAATAATGGCCACTCAGTAGGACTATCAGCTGTGTATCCACCTGACTTCTGCCCAACACAACTCATGGTCCCAACCCCATTTATAAGGCAAGAAATCCAACTTATTAAACCTGACAGGGCACACCTGTGAAGTGAAAACCATTTCAGGTGACTACCTCTTGAAGCTCATCAAGAGAATGCCAAGAGTGTGCAAAGCAGTAATCAAAGCAAAAGGTGGCTACTTTGAAGAACCTAGAATATAAGACATATTTACAGTTGTTTCACCATTTTTTGTTAAGTATATAATTCCACATGTGTTAATTCATAGTTTTGACGCCTTCAGTGTGAATCTACAATTTTCATAGTCATGAAAATACAGAAAACTCTTTGAATGAGAAGGTGTGTCCAAACTTTTGGTCTGTACTGTACATGATGTATATGATGTATATCTGCATTTGCAGGACTTGGTCCTAATAAATTTTTGTAATAACTTGTTTATTGCATTTGTTCAATAAAACAAATTAAAAGAAAAACAAACTACTTCCATTCACCCTTGCTTCTGGGGTGAATTTGCAGTCTGATACAACCAGTTTTGGGGTGTATTTATTTTAAATATATAAAAGTACGTCCATTCACCCTTACTTTTGGGGTGAATTTTGCAGCCTGATACAAACAGTTTTAGGTGTGTTTAACCTGCAACCCCATTACCCCACCGCTCGCTCTGTATATATATCATTTGGTCCCCACCCAGACTGTATATATTTCTCTTGCCCCCCACCCTGACTGTATATATTTAATTTGGCCCCCACTCACCCAGACTGTATATATTTCTCTTGGCCCCCACCCAGACTGTATATATTTAATTTGACCCCCCACTCACCCAGACTGTATATCTTTAATTTTGACCCCTGTATATAATTGAATGATTGGTTGCCCTGCCCCGCTCTTACTCTGTATAGATTTTATTTTTTGTGGCCCCCTCTTATATGGCTGGTGCGGGCCCCCCTTTCTAAATTCCATTCATAGGGTCACTGCCAGGTTCCCCCAGTATGGCACAGCCCCTGCCAGGCTGCCACCCTCTCTGTATAGATTTTATTTTATTTTTTGCCTCCCCTTCCCCCCCTTTCTAAATTCAATTCCTAGTCTGGGTGCCCCCAGTATGGCGTGCAGCATATGCATATATTAAAAAAAAACCAAAAACTTACCTCTGCTTTGCTCCATTCCGTGTTCAGTTGTCCCGTCTCACTGGCAGCATCATCAGAATTTTCAGTCTGATTCAACCAGTTTTGGGGTGTATTTAGTTGATATATAAGTACTTGTGGTCTGGCATGCTGCGCAGATGAAGAATGCACACTCCTCAGGCTTAAGAGAAAAAAAAAGATACTAGAGATGATCACACCATAAAGGCCAAGAACAGGTAACCCAAAAAGGGTCAGCCGCTGAGGCCACCGTTCGCAGCAGCAGAACACTTCTCTACACACTTTTAGGGTGGTTAAATTATTTTACACTTAATTTGATGCCTCAATCAGTAGTTGCGGAGTTGGTGGGAAATAATGAAGAATGAAATCGCCTTATCCCATCTCTAATTCCCAAAATAACTGGTTTGGGATTCTGGTTTCTAGTATTACTAGCTAAATGCTTACCAGAAATCCAAAAAAGAAGCGAGAACAGCATCCATATATTCAAAGTGAAAAAGGCTGAGTGCAGCCGAAACGTTGCATTTGGGTATGGTGATGGATCTCCTGGACTGGACTCTTGGAGGGACGTGCATTCGGTGACTACGATTAAGCAATACAGGTGCTTACCTTTCTTGTTCTAAATGCTTACCAGGCCTACCTCCCAGTTTACAATTAAAGCCACTTGAATGGGGTCTGTGATCCATATCCGACAGTCCGCACCGCAAAAAAGTAGCGCATGAACTACTTTTTTGCGGTGCGGAGGCATGGACAGAAACCCCACGGAAAGCACTTTAGTGCCTCCGTTCTGCACCAAACTTCCAGATTGCTAACCCATTCAAGTGTATGGGTCTGCATCCGTGATGCAGTGCCAGAATGGCTGCGGCCTCTATTTTGCTCACCTGCTGTTTGCGGGCCGCAATACGGGCATGGCCGGCACAAGGTTGTGTGCATGAGCCCTTACCCTGTTTTGTTGTGTTAATCATTTTAAACCCCTTTTTTCGTTTGAATGATTTCTCTGTAAAAGAATCCATTGTGCTCAACTTAAAAAAAAAACAGAAAACTTTAAAGGAGTTTATCAGGAATAATCGTTTTTTATGCCTGCAGCTCTGTAAACAGAAAATTCATACTTACCTGCACCCTACTACTCTGGTCCTCTGTTCTGCATCTGCTGTGTCCATGTTCCAGTCCCCATAGAATATCCGGGGCTGTATGGGCATGGTCACATGCTCCACTGCAGCAAATAACTAGTTGGCTTCAGCGGTGCTGTGCCACTTGTGGCCACGTCACTGCTGAAGCAGTGCTGAATGTAAACACTGTGGGGACTGGAACATGGACACAGAGGAGGCAGAATAAAGGATTAGAACAGCGGGGAGCAGGTAAGTATGAATTTTCTGTTTATGGAGCTGTGAGGATTAGATAAAAAGTAATTATTTCTTGTAATAACTGATGTGGTCTCAGACATGTGAGCCACATTTTGACTGATGGGAAACCCTCCCCCCCCCGTTGTTTGTGGTTGCTTGATCACCCAAAATGATATTGATTCTTGAAAACACTCAAAAAAATCAGTTTCACAAAAAAAAAAAAACAATTGTGTATCAGGGTTCTAAGCCTCTATATATCCCACCAATTAAATCCCTCAATGATTTTTTAGGGGACTACAGGCAACATTATCCCTCCCTTGCTTCCTCTCCACTTTTTCATCTACAGTCCCCCATTAGAGACATTAGGCAACTAACCTCTAGGATAATCACTGTCTATTGAGTGACATTGTTGTGAAATCTATTTCCTTTTAAAGTTACTCAATCTGTGATTAGTTTTGTGCTTTTCCAATGGAATATAATAGCAAGTAAATATTTCCTGATAACTCTACATAGTAATAATTTTTACTTTTTTTTATTTTTACTGTACTGAATCTACTGAAACCCTTATATTCCATATTAGTACCAAAGTGTCCATACTGCACTTTCATTACAATGGAGAGAACTAGAGATGAGCGAGCACTAAAATGCTCTGGTGCTCGTTATTCGAGTCAAATTTTTCCCGATGCTCGGGTGCTCGTTTCGAATGACGAACCCCATTGAAGTCAATGGGAGACTCGAGCATTTTTTGCAGGGGACCAAAGCTCTGCACAGGGAAGGTTGCGTGAAAACCTGGAAACCTCAGAAAATGATGGAAACACCATGGAAATGGACAGGAAACAGCAGGGGCAGCATGCATGGATGCCTCTGAGGCTGCCTAATCGTACCATTACGCCAAATTCTGGGCAACAGCCTGATGGTGACCCTCAACACAATTGTGCCGACCCAGACCAATATGGGCAAGGCACATGCGCTGGCACATGTTAGGAAAGCACCCAACTAGGTGCAACGAAGGTCCATCACCGCCTGCGGGTGACACCATTGCCCATGCTGGCACTGCTGTCCTATACCCCGCCAAAGGACAAAGGCATAAGCTTCTCCCTCCCCGCACCTACCCAGTTGTCCACAGCAGACACAAAGACCTCCAAGCACAGTGCCCAGATTTCCTAATTCCAGATGGGCTAAGACGCACACTGCACCCACCCATTAGTCTCCACACGTGGGTGGGTGTGCAGAGCCTTTTAGTGCCCCTCAATACAATATTTGTGTGCCAGGGCCGGGTAGTAACCCTCCTTGAAGTTGTGGGGGAGAGGCCTCTGGTGACCCTCAAGACAATTTTGATGGCGACAGTGTAGTGGCGAGCCTCCAAAAAATGTGTGGGTGAGAGCCTGGAGGTGACCCTCAGAAACAATTGGTTTGAAAAGCATGGTGGTGCACCCCTGAATGACAGTCTGTGACTGAGATTGCAGTTGAACCCGCTAAAATTGTAGTCTGGCACACCTTGGTGGTGAACCCCTAAATTACATAGTTTGACTGAGATTGCAGTTTACAGCATGGTGGTGAACCCCAGAGTGGCTTGGTTAGACTAAGATAGCAGCTGAACCACCCAAAAATTTAGCCTGACACAGCATGGCGGTGACAACAGAGTGACCAAGTTAGATGAAGTAGCAGGTGAGCCACCCACCAAAAATTTAGCCTGACACAGCATGGCGGTGACAACAGAGTGACCAAGTTAGATGAAGTAGCAGGTGAGCCACCCACCAAAAATTTAGCCTGACACAGCATGGCGGTGACACCACCAAGTGACCAAGTTAGATGAGGTGGCAGGTGAGCCACCCAAAAATTTACCCTGACACAGCATGGCGGTGAACCCACCAAGAGACCAGGTTAGATGAGGTAGTAGGTGAGCCACCCAAACATGTAGCCTGAAACAGCATGGCGGTGACACCACCAAGTGACCAAGTTAGATGAGGTAGCAGGTGAGCCACGCAAAAATTTAGCCTGACACAGCATGGCGGTGACACCACCAAGTGACCAAGTTAGATGAGGTAGCAGGTGAGCCACCCAAACATTTAGCCTGACACACCATGGCGGTGACACCAACAAGTGACCAAGTTAGATGAGGTAGCAGGTGAGCCACCCAAACATTTAGCCTGACACAGCATGGCGGTGACACTACCAAGTGACCAAGTTAGATTAGGTAGCAGGTGAGCCACCCAAACATGTAGCCAGACACAGCATGGCGGTGACACCACCAAGTGACCAAGTTAGATGAGGTAGCAGGTGAGCCACCCAAAAATTTACCCTGACACAGCATGGCAGTGACACAACCAAGTGACCAAGTTAGACTAAGGTAGCAGGTGAGCCACCCAAACATGTAGCCTGACAGCATGACGGTGACACCACCAAGTGACCAAGTTAGATGAGGTGGCAGGTGAGCCACCCAAAAGTTTAGCCTGACACAGCATGGTGGTGACACCACCAAGTGACCAAGTTAGATGAGGTAGCAGGTGAGCCACCCAAAAATTTAGCCTGACACAGCATGGCGGTGACACCACCAAGTCACCAATTTAGATGAGGTAGCAGGTGATCCACCCAAACATGTAGCCTGACACAGCATGGCGGTGACACCACCAAGTGACCAAGTTAGATGAGGTGGCAGGTGAGCCACCCAAAAATTTAGCCTGACACAGCATGGCGGTGACACCACCAAGTGACCAATTTAGATGAGGTAGTAGGTGAGCCACCCAAACATGTAGCCTGACACAGCATGGCGGTGACGCCACCAAGTGACCAAGTTAGATGAGATAGCAGGTGAGCCACCCAAAAATTTACCCTGACACAACATGGCGGTGACAATAGAGTGACCAAGTTAGACTGAGGTAGCAGGTGAACCACATAAAATTTTACCCTCACACAGCATGGCGGTGAACCCAGAGTGACCAAGTTAGACTGAGGTAGCAGGTGAAGCACATAAAATTTTACCCTGACACAGCATGGCGCTAACAACAGAGTGACCAAATGAGACTGAGGTAGCAAGTGAAGCACATAAAATTTTACCCTGACACAGCATGGCAGTGACAACAGAGTGACCAAGTTAGACTGAGGTAGCAGGTAAGGCACATAAAATTTTACCCTGACACAGCATGGTGGTGACAACAGAGTGACCAAGTGAGACTGAGGTAGCAGGTGAACCACATAAAATTTTACCCTGAAACAGCATGGCGGTGACAACAGAGTGACCAAGTTAGACTGAGGTAGCAGGTGAACCACATAAAATTTTACCCTGACACAGCATGGCGGTGACAACAGAGTGACCAAGTGAGACTGAGGTAGCAGGTCAACCACCCAAAAATTTACCCTGACACAGCATGGCGGTGAACCCAGAGTGACCAAGTTAGACTGAGGTAGCAGGTGAAGCACATAAAATTTTACCCTGACACAGCATGGTGGTGACAACAGAGTGACCAAGTTAGACTGAGGTAGCAGGTGAACCACATAAAAGTTTACCCTGACACAGCATGGCGGTGAACCCAGAGTGACCAAGTGAGACTGAGGTAGCAGGTGAACCACATAAAATTTTGCCCTGACACAGCATGGCGGTGACAACAGAGTGACCAAGTGAGACTGAGGTAGCAGGTGAAGCACATAAAATTTTACCCTGACACAGCATGGCGGTGACAACAGAGTGACCAAGTTAGACTGAGGTAGCAGGTGAACCACATAAAATTTTACCCTGACACAGCATGGCGGTGACAACAGAGTGACCAAGTGAGACTGAGGTAGCAGGTGAAGCACATAAAATTTTACCCTGACACAGCATGGCGGTGACAACAGAGTGACCAAGTTAGACTGAGGTAGCAGGTGAAGCACATAAAATTTTCAAATGGCTGTAGGTTAGCCTCCCAAAAAATTGTTTTAGAGTGTTTGAAGTTGACTCTCCTAAAAAAATATTTTGAGTGTCTGTAGTTGACCCTCCTGAAAAATTGTTTTTGAGTGTCTGTACTTGACCCTCCTAAAAAATTGTTTTTGAGTGTCTGTAGTTGACGCTCCTAAAAAATTGATTGGAGAGAGGGCCTGTAGGTGGCCCTCCCTAAACATTGTTTGAAAAGAGAGCCAGTTGGCCCTCTAAAAAATTGCATGTTGGCTCAGCGTTTGTGTAAGAAGAGAAGGAGGAGGAGGAGAGGATACATGAAGAATCTTCATGTTGAGCTGCTTTCCCCCGGTGGAGATTTGAATTCCAGTGAAATCCAGGCTTTATTAATTTTAATAAGCGTCAGCCTGTCAGTGCTGTCAGTTGACAGGCGTGTACGCTTATCAGTGATCATGCCACCAGCTGAACTGAAGACCCGCTCTGACAACACGCTAGCGGCAGGGCAGGCCAGCACCTCCAAGGCATACAGCGCCAGTTCGGGCCACGTATCCAGCTTTGCAACCCAGTAGTTGTATGGAGCAGAGTGATCACGCAGGATGTTGGTATGGTCAGCTAGGTACTCCCTCACCATCTTTCTGAACAGCTCCCCCCTACTCTGCCTAGACTGGGTACGGGTGACAGTCTTGCTGGGGTGACATAAAACTAGCAAAGGCCTTGGAGAGTGTTCCCCTGCCAGTGCTTGACAAGCTGCCTGCTCCCCTCCTCTCCCCGGCTAGTTGGCCCACAGAACTACGTCCTCTGCCGCTAGCGGTGTCAGATGGGAAGGATAGTTTCAGCTTGTGCACCAGGGCCTGTTGATATTGATTCACTCCCATACTCCTTTCCTCTACAGGAATGAGAGTGGAAAAGTTCTGCTTGTATCGGGGGTCCAGGAGGGTGAACACCCTGTAATCGGTGTTGGCAAAAAAATTTTTTAATGCAAGGGTCACGGGAAAGGCAGCCTAACATGAAGTCAGCCGTGTGCGCCAGAGTCCCAACACGCAAGAATTCCCTTTCCTCAATAGGCTGACTCTCCATTATCTCCAACTCCTTCCTCTTCAGCCCATACACGCTCAACAGATAAGAAGGAATGAGCATTGGTACCCTCTTCTGTCTCGCCAACAGTCTCCTCCTCTTCCTCCTCATCCTCCTCCCCCTTCTCCAATACGCGCTGAGAAACAGACCTGAGGTTGGTCTGGCTATCAAGCAACGTATCTTCTTCCCCCGTCTCCTGGCATGGCCGCTGACCATCTGTGTTGACTCCTCAAAGTGGCTTAACACCTGACAGATATCAGACATCCACGTCCACTCCTCATTGTAGACTTCAGGAAGCTGACTTACCTGACTACCAGTTCTTGTGGAAGTTGTCATCTGGCAGTCTACAATGGCTCTGCGGTGCTGGTAAACCCTGGCTAACATGTGTAATGTGGAATTCCATCGCGTGGGCATGTCGCACAACAGTCGGTGAGCTGGCAGTTGTAAGAGCTGTTGCACTGCCCTGAGGGTGTCGGCATCTGTGGTTGACTTATGGAAATGCGCACAGATGCGTTGCACCTTGGTGAGCAAATCAGACAAATTGGGGTAGGTCTTGAGGAACCGCTGAACCACAAGATTAAACAAGTGGGCCAGGCATGGCACATGTGTAAGTCTGACGAGTTGCAGAGCCGCCACCAGGTTACGCCCGTTGTCACACACAACCATGCCTAGTTTGAGGTTCAGCGGCGCCAGCCAAAGATCGATCTGCGCCGTGATGCCCTGTAACAGCTCTTAGGCGGTGTGCCTCTTGTCATCTAAGCTCAGCAGTTTCAGCACCGCCTGTTGGCGCTTACCCACGACAGTGCAGCTGTGCCTGGAGCTACTGACTGAAGGCGCCGTGCTCACGGATGGTAATTGAGAGGAGGAGGAGGAGGGGTTGGAGGAATTGGCATAATAAGCCTGAAAAACTGTGACCGAGGCAGGCCCCGCAATCCTCGGTGTGGGCAGCACATGAGCGGCCCCAGGGTCAGACTCGGTTCCAGCCTCCACCAAGTTAACCCAATGTGCCATCAGGGAGATATAGTGTCCCTGCCCGCCAGCACTTGTCCACGTGTCCATGGTTAGGTGGACCTTCTCAGTAACCGTGTTGGTCAGGGCACGGATGATGTTCTCTGACACGTGCTGGTGTAGGGCTGGGACGGCACATCAGGAAAAATAGTGGCGGCTCGGGACCAAGTACCGAGGGACAGCCACCGCCATCAGGCTGCGGAAAGCCTCAGTCTCTACCAGTCTATAGGGCAGCATCTCCAGGCTCAACAATTTGGAGATGTGGACATTTAGGGCTTGTGCATGTGGGTGGGTGGAATTGTATTTCCGCTTGCGCTCAAATGTCTGCTGCAAAGACAGCTGAACGCTGCGCTGGGACACATTGGTGGAGGATCGTGCAGGTGAAGGGGTGGTTGTAGGGCGGGAGGCGCTCGTGCCGGGGTCCTGGGTGGGGAGTGGATTCGCAGAGCCAGCATGTGACACAGGGGAAGGGGCAATGGTGTGACCCGCAGGTGGTGAACGGCCTTGGTTCCACTGAGTCGGGTGTTTAGCACTCATATGCCTGCGCATGCTGGTAGTGGTTAGGCTGGTAGTGGTGGCTCCCCTGCTGATCCTGGTGTGGCACAGGTTGCACACCACAGTCCGTCGGTCATCCTCACTTTCTTTAAAAAGCCTCCAGACCTGCGAACATCTAGGCCTCGGCACAGGAGCTTCACTCCGTGAAACAGTTGCTGATCTACCTGCTCTGGCCCTGCTTCTCCCTCTGGCCCCCCCACTGCCTCTTCCAACCTGTTCTGGTGCTGCACTTGCCTCCCCCTCAGAAGCACTGTCTTGAGTTGGCTTACCAACCCAGCTCGGGTCAGTCACCTCATCATCCACCAGCTCTTCCTCCGATTCCTCACTCCGCTCCCCCCTCGGACTTACTGCCCTGACAACAACGTCAATGTCTGACAACCGTGTCTCATCATCATCATCATCATCCGACACCTCTTGACGCACTACTTGCACTAAGTCCACACTCTCATCACCCACAGACTGTGAAAGTTCTAAATTTTGGGCATTGGGACAGAGCAACTGCTCAGGTTGCTGTTGAGCAGTGGTCTGTGTCTCTGTGTAGGGTCTTGAAAAGAGTACCTGCGAGTATGCCGGATCTGAATCCATATTTTCCATGGGGGGGCAGGCTGGGAGGAAGGAGGTTGAGCTGGAGGAGCCAGAGGTCTACTCCCTTGGCTAGCGTGGGTGGACTGCGTGGAAGACTGGGTGGTGGATAAATTACTGGACACATTGTTCGCTATCCACGCCATCACCTGTTCGCACTGTTGTGGTTTCAATAGGGGTGTACCACGTGACTCTAAGTTGCGAGATGAAGATAGGGAGCGAAACTCTGCGGCTTTCCACTGCTCCCTCATCAGCGTGTACTGTGTCACCCTGCCCAGGACCATGGCCTCTGCCCCCTACACTACTTGAACGCCCACGTCCTCGACCCTTAGCCCTTGGGTTCAACATTTTGTATATTCACTAAACTGCCGAATTAATATCTGAGGCCAAAACTGTATTCAGACTGAGACTATCTTTAGGCTGCAGCTATTGTACAGCAAAGCACTCAATTTTTCACTGGACTGTAGTATATATAACTGAGAGAAAAAAACCTATATTTTCTGGACTCCGGCTAGTGTGCAGCACACGACAGAATTTTTCACTGCGCTGTAGGATATATAACTGAGAGAAAAAACGTATATTTTCTAGACTCCGGCTAGTGTGCAACACACGACAGAATTTTTCACTGCACTGTAGGATATATAACTCAGAGAAAAAACGTATATTTTCTACACTCCGGCTAGTGTGCAGCACACAACAGAATTTTGCACTGCACTGTAGTATATATAACTGAGAGAAAAAACGTAGTCTTTAGACGTCGGCTATTGCACCGCAAACCACTCAATTTTTCACTGCACTGTAGGATATATTACTGAGAGAAAAAACATATATTTTCTAGACTCCAGCTAGTGTGCAGCATACGACAGAATTTTTCACTGCACTGTAGTATATATAACTGAGAGAAAAAACGTAGTCTTTAGACGGCGGCTATTGTACCGCAAACCACTCAATTTTTCACTGCACTGTAGGATATATAACTGAGAGAAAAAACATATATTTTCTAGACTCCAGCTAGTGTGCAACACACGACAGAATTTTTCACTGCACTGTAGGATATATAACTGAGAGAAAAAAACGTATATTTTCTACACTCCGGCTAGTGTGCAGCACACGACAGAATTTTGCACTGCACTGTAGTATATATAACTGAGAGAAAAAACGTAGTCTTTAGACGGCGGCTATTGCACCGCAAACCACTCAATTTTTCACTGCACTGTAGGATATATAACTGAGAGAAAAAACTTATATTTTCTAGACTCCGGCTAGTGTGCAGCACACGACAGAATTTTGCACTACACTGTAGTATATATAACTGAGAGAAAAAACGTATTCCCTAGAGTTAGACTGACGCTAATGTACAACACACAACATAATTGTTCTCTGGACTGTAGTATATATAAATGAGAGAAAAAACGTATTCCCTAGACTGCACTACAGATCTCAGCAAGCCAAGGTACAGCAGCAGCAGCATTAAAAATGAGTACTGAGAGGACGTTGGGCAATTTCTTTGGGGTCTGTGTGGACCACGTGCTGTCCCTTCTGCCACCAGTCGCTGTGCAGAGTGTGCAGCCAAGATGGCTGTAGCTGCACTACAAGTCCCAGCCAGCAGCCAGGACTAGACCAAAAAAAAAGGTGCTTGTAGCCCTTAGAAGGGCTGTTGGGTTCTTTGAGAATGATTCCTGCCTAACAAAAATCTAAATTGAGGCCCTAGCACTCTCCCTGACAGACAGTAGCTCTATCCCTAATCTCATGCAGGCGGCGTCTGACGCGAGCAGCGCGGGACCAGATTCTTATATTCCCAGGTCATCTGATCTGGCCAGCCAATCCCTGCTATCGACTTGTAGGGGTCCCACGTGATGCTAGGAGGTACCAAAGACTCTCCTGCATGTTGATTGGCTGAGAAAAGGCGCCTAACATGCAGGAAAAGGAAGATGCCATTTCCTCGAGGATCGCGATATGCTCGTCCGAGTATCGACCCTAATGCTCGAACGAGCACCAAGCTCGGACGAGCATGTTCGCTCATCTCTAGAGAGAACAAAAGAAAAGAAACGAAAAAATAACCATTGTCGCCCCTTTTCCAACACCTATTATAAGTCTATGTATCCTTAAAGGCCCATTTACTAACTTTCTATGGTAAATGCAAGGTTTTTTGTTTTAATTTACATTTTTTTTTTAATTTATATGAATTGTCAATGGCAACTGTTGAAATGTATCTTGGCATGCCAGATCAGGAATCATTTCCCTGATAATGTTTTCTGTAACCTTCCTTTCAAATTTCTGTCTTCAATAGCTGTTGGTCGAGACAGCTATCTCTTCTGACTCCCACATACACACTAACTGTGCATGTACAGCATGTGTTTTTGATGTGGATAAAGTAAAAAGCTGCTGCCTGATACTTTTCTCTATTACAGCAGGCCACTGCCTTGTCAGACTTAGCTGGTGGGCCAGATTGTCTCTTACTGACTTCCACCTGGGCCCAGCAGCCGGCTCCACTTTGAATCCTTACGCAGGCTAAAGCCTGCCTGTCAGTCAGCCTCTCCCCTGCATCAATAGGGCATGTGTGCACCTCCCCTGAATTTTAAAGAACCAGCATGCGTGGGTCCAATAGCTGGCAACCTGTGGAGATTTAAGGCACCCTACTCAGAAGGAAAGGTGCCTGAGCAATTAGATTCTTAGCTTTGCTTTTCCTTGCAAAAGTAGTTTTTATTTAGTTTTTTTTGTACTAAAAAAAAAACCTTTGAAAAAATCCAAGTTTTCTTTGCATTGCCCATTTCTGACAGCCATAACTCTATGCGGGCTATGAGCTATATGAGGGCTTTTTTTGCGGGACAAACTTTAGTTTTTAATGGTACCATTGTTGGGGTATGTATGGCTTTTTCATCACTGTTATTCAATTTTTTTTTGGGGGGGGGGACAAGGTGACTAAAATAATGGGGAATCACATGTTTTTATTGTTTTTTTTTTTTCTGTTACGACAGTCACCGCGACAGAAATATATTTTAATATTTAAGACTTTTTTTAACGTAGCAATACCTGTTATGTTTATTTTTTATTGTTTATATATTTTAAGATGTAAAATTGGGAAAGAGAGGTGATTTCAACTGTTATTATTTTCATGGGGTTTTTCATAAAAACTTTTAGCCCCCTTAGGGGGCTAGAACCTGAAAGCTTTTGATCCCTTGCCCCATACACCATAATGGAGAATCATTATAGTGAACGGATTCCGCAGTTCCTGCTGAGCTGTGCCCAGGGTTGCCAACCGTCCATAGATTATTAGAGTATTTTTTCTACCGTCCATAGCATCTGGCAGAAAAAAAAGAATACCATTTGTGAATTTTCTACAGTATTCATGGCGCAAGTATGCAGTGCTAGAGAGGGCACAGTGTGTGGCGCTATAAAGGGGGCACAGTGTGCAGCACTAGAAGGAGCGCAGTGTGCTTCACTAGAGGGGGCACAGTGTGTGTCACTATAAAGGAGGCACAATGTGCAGCACTAGAGGAGGCACAATGTGTGGCACTATAAAGGGAGCACAGTGTGTGGCACTATACAGGGGACACATTGTGCAGCACTAGAGGGGGCACAATGTGTGGCACTAGAGGGGGCACAGTGTGTGGCACTATAAAGGGGGCACAGTGTGTGGTACCAGAGGGGGCACAGTGTGTGGCACTATAAAGGGTGTATAGTGAGCAGCACTAGAGGGGGCACATTGTGTGGCACTATAAAGGGGGCACAGTATGGCACTATAAAGGGGGCACAGTGTGCAGCACTAAAGGGGCACAGTGTGTGGCACTATAAAGGTAGGAACAATGTGTAGCACTAGAAGGGGTACAATGTGTGGCACCATAAGGGGGCTATGTAAACTACTGGGGACACTATAGGGGACTATGTGAACTAATAGGGGCACTACAGGCTATCACTTAAACAGCTGGTGGCACTATAGGGACTATTTAAATTACTGGGGGCACTATTAGGGCTAAATAACTACTGAAAACACTATAGGGGACTATTAACTAATGGGGGCACTATTAGGGCTAATTAAACTACTGACAACACTATAGGTGACTATTTAAACTACTGGGGGCACTATAGGGGACTATTTAAGCTACTGGGGGCACTATTAGGGCTAACTAAACTACTGATAACACTATAGGGGACTATTTAAACTTCTGGGGGCATTACAGGGGACAATTTAAGCTACCGGGGGCACTACTGGGGCACTATGGGGGCTATTTAAACTACTGGGGATTAACGATAAAGGACTATTTAACCACTTCCAGTCTGCCCATTGACTATAAACGTCCTGGTAGTGGATCTCTATCTCACCTGTACATAGAAGCTCCATGACTCAGCTGCCTCCTGACAGCCAAGAACATGGAGCTTTAACCTGAGACCTTTTTTCCTGGCCTCCAGGCTTTTGATCACTCTGACAAGCTGTCAAAGCCATCACAAATGCTTGTACTATCTCCCTCTCATTACTGCCGGTCACAGAGCAGTTTACAACCACATATGAGGTATTTCTGCAAACTTCAGAATCAGGAAAATAAATATTCAGGTTTGATTTGCGGTTTACCCTTGCTATCTTATAGGAAAAATGAATTAAAAATTGAAAATCTGCAAAAAAAATATATTTATTTTTAAATTTCACCTTCCTTCTGTTTTAATTCTTGTGGGAAATCTAAAGGGTTAACAAACTTTGTAAAATCAGTTTTGATTACATTGGGGGCTGTAGTTTCTAAAATATGTTCATTTATGGGAGGTTTCTATTATTTAAGCCCCTCAAAGTCACTTTAGAACTGCAAAGGTCCTTTAAAAGTAACTATTGGAAATTTTCATGAAAATCTTAAAAATTACATCTAAAATTCGAAGCCTTTTAACGTCCTAAAAAAAATAAAATTACATTTCCAAAATTATGCCAACATAAAGTGGACATATGGTGAATGTTCATTAATAACAATTTTATTAGATATCCCTATGCAACTTAAAAGCAGAGAAATTCATATTTAAAAAAATGTGATTTTTTTCAAAATTTTTTATAAATAAAGATAAAATATATTGACTCAAATTTACCATTAACACAAAGTACAATGTGTCACAAGAAAACAATCTATGAATGGCTTGGATAAGTAAAAGGGTTCCAAAGTTATTACCACATGAAGTGACACATGTCAGATTTGCAAAATTAGGCCTGGTCAGGAAGGGGGTAAATGGCCTGGATGGGAAGTGGTTAAACTACTGGGGGCACTATAGGAGGCTATCTAAACTAGAGTGGCATTATAATTACTGGAAGTACTATATGGAAGCATTATAATTACTGGGGGCACTATGGAGGGGACTTACCACTTTTTGGGGCACTATGGTGGTTTTATTACTACTAGGAGCACTATGAGGTGTTTATTAATACTGGGGGCATTTCGAGGGCACTATAAGGGCTTTATTACTATTGGAATCACTATAAGGAAAACTATTTCTATGATGGGGCGTTATTACAACTTCTGGGGGTACTATTGGGAAGTGTTAACATTACAATTTGGAGGGCACTTCAGCTAACACAAGTACTTTCTGGGAGCATTATCACTATTAAGGCACTATTAGTAATGAGGGCACTCTGGGAGAGAATTATTAGTGTTAGTGGACCATGGGGAGGAGCACTGTTACTACAGGGGGACTATCTGTATGGCACTATTATTTCTACAGTATAGTATTTGGGGGGTATTGGGGAACACAATCGGCACAGTATTTGGGGTAGCAACAGGATAACAATTTTTGTGGCACCAGGTTGAAGATGGTAGAAAAGTGAGGAACTTAAGATATCTGTGTGCAAAATCTACAGAGAGAGGATTTGGCTGAAATAACTTGTGATGACAGTTTGAGCCAAATAGATTAGATGAGGAGAGAGAACATTTATATCAGAGGAGACATCACTAGATGTAAGAGGTATGTGGTGCTGTATTACCCCGTATGTTTTGTAGAGCTGTATGTAATGTCTATCCAAATATGTCTTTAAAGGACCCCCATTGATCAGCTGTTTGAAGAGGAGGAAGCGCTCCATGCGACGCTGCTTCCTGTTCATTTCACTGTCTGTCATTTCCCTTGTAGTGGTGGTCCAGTGTGATTACAAGTACTTGTTCCCTTCACTTGAACGGAGCAAATACTTGTCATTACACTGCACTTCTGAGATGACATGGCGTTCGCAACCAGTAATCTAATGCTGAGGAAAGTGATTGGCTGCAGTGGTCACATGCCATACCTGTGCACATCACCAACACTGTACTTGCTTGTTACATCCCTGTCAGTCTGTCAATGATGCCAGAAAGTCCAGAACGTCACATGCATCATCACTGCAGCCATAAAAAAAAAAGCACTCAGACTAGAGTGGCGGGGATGTAACAGCTGAGAATTGTGTGTGAAAATTTAAACGGAAGGTTGGCAACCTTGGCTGTGCCTCATGCATAGCTTTGCAGGCAGATTATGATTACAGGCCTGAGAAACTTCAGCAGGCCCGAGGCTGTCATGGTAATCAATCAGAGCCCTGTGATTTCACAGCGGGGTTCCGATTCGAAAGCAAAGGGAGCCGCCTCCCTCTGCCTAACTCCACAGATGCCGCGATCCCTATAGAACATGTGGGCAACAATATTTTGGGAGGACAGGGAGGAAACTTAAGGTCAGATTGCGGGAACATATTAGAAATATTGAAAAAGTTTTAAAACATCCTATCTTCACAATTTGCTATTGCATTACTGCGATTCAAAAGGTATGAGAGCAATCAGTGTGTAACACCATCAAAGCAGTTGGAGAGGGGATGACATAGTAAGATCGATCTCGCAAAAAGAAACAGAATTATTTATTATCTAAACTCACTATCTCCAAATAGGTTAAATATTGAACTGGACCTTAAAGGGGTTCTCTGTGATAACAGAATGTGCATGGTATTGGTGTCTTCTGTACACATCTGGTGGAATTCCTGGTATAAAAAAGGGCGACTTAGCAGATTTGTACCTATAAAACTGGCTGATCTGTAGTATGCGCACCTGCCAGTTGAATGACATTTTCACTGCCTGACTCTGTCAATCAGAGTGCAGCAGGAGTGGCAGTTGCAGAGAGAGCAGATCCCTTTATGTGTAACTGCAACTCCCACGTTGTTCCTAGAGGATAATTTGTATTTATTTTAAAGGGGTTGTGTCACTTTAGCAAATGGCATTTATCATGTACAGAAAGTTAATACAAGGCACTTACTAATGTATTGTGATTGTCCATATTGCTTCATTTGTTGGCTAGATTAATTTTTCAATCACATTATACACTGCTCGTTTCTATGGCTATGGCCACCCTGCAATCCAGCAGCAGTGGTCATACTTGCACACTATGGAAAAAAGTGCTTGACTATGAGCTACTATCACAGTTCACTGTGACGTATTCGGCGCAGGCGCAGTGAGGAAGCCAGGAGCTGGCAAGCTTCATTCACTCACTGCGCCTGCACTGAACACTGAATGGGACGGTGCAGGCGCGAGATTTATAACGCAGATAGGGCTGGCCTGAGGAGACGAACGCTGGCCTGGCCCTGTCAATCAGGAAGATAAGGGCATGGATTGAGGTGGACAAACAGAGCCTCTAGGAGCAGGGGCAACGCCTCTCCTGCTCCTAGAGGCTAATTAGCATATAAAAGTTTAAATTAAACAAAAACGGGCACTGAGGAGAAAATAAGTGGCATAGTTAGAATCAGGTGACATTTGCACATTGTTAATGTCATCCTGTTTAATAGGGATAAACATGGTGACAGAAATCCTTTAAACATCACAGGACTGGATGTGAGAACATATTTAATTATAACTGCTTAGGGGTTGTTCACATATCAGTTATTTGATCAGTTATTGCCATCAGTTATTGTGAGCCAAAACCAGGTGCGGGTGAAAAACACCAAACAGGTGCAGATCTTTTCATTATACCTGATCTCTGTTTAGTGTCCACTCCTGGTTTTGGCTGACAATAACTGATGGAAATAACTGATCAAATAACTGATATGGGAACAACCCCTTACAGATAACAACTAACATTGTTCTAATCCTTGATAATTCATCTTGTTATTTAACAAAACAGGTCATTTGTTTTGTGCAATTGTTGCCACAAAGAATGTGAACTTTAGAGATGGTGTACTTTTATATATTAAAATAGGTTCCTAGAATAAAATAAGCAAAATACAACTTATCTGAAATTATCATTATTTTCCATTCTGATGGCATGTTTTGGTCACACAGAATTTTACGGCTGTGGTTCTCATTATACGTAACAGTTCCAACCTACAACTTCCTTTCTTGTAAACCCAAAACATTACACAATGAGCAGGTTTCTGATTTTGAGGTTATATATGCAGATGTGTGTAACCTTACACTTCATTTCAAATTCACAATACTCTCACAGATTTCCTGACCTTATTTAGGTCATTTATATGGGCATCTTTGAAAGATTCTTGAAATAATTGACACAATAGGCTTTATACGGTGATAAAATATAAAACTTTGTTTTATTTAGGAGCAAAAATATCTGGAATGTACAACTGGACCACAATGCTTTTACAAGTGTTCATTGTCTTCATTTGTTTCTGTACCAGGATGTCAGAAGGTAGGTGGAATTAGGAAGTGAAGTTTGATATGGCAGGGGAGTATTTGCTATCCTAAGTAAATTTTGCTGTAATCTACTTCCTTTGTAATTAGACATTAACACTTTTATATTGTTAAAGATATGCTTATTACAAGCAAAGATGTACATTTTGAATACATGACAATATTTTTTTCCAATTAGCCACAAATTATCATTCTTTGTATAATGTCAATCATTTCCTTTTTTGCATTTAAAAATTATAGTTTCTGTGGTCAACACTTTTACAAACTTTGAATTTTTGGAATTTTAGAACAAGCCTAATCCAACATTATTGATTACTCTAGCAGTCATATACATTTTTGAACTTTAGTAATTTAAACAGAGTATATTCTACTGTCTAAATATATATTAGAGTGCACATATTTCAGCCCATATGTGATTGGAATGTTTTATTTTTTGTTTTGACAGGAACCTATGTAACTCAGCCAGCTGTGATAGTCGCAAGCAGGCATGGAGAGGCCACACTGACATGCAACTATAGTGGTTTTGGAGTAATGGAAGAGATACGTTTCAGCCTCCTGAAGAAGACAGATAAACGCGTATTGGAGATTTGCGTTTTTTCTTTTAACACTATGTATGAACCATCTGCTACTGGAGACAGCATCACATGTCTAGGCATACCCAGTCCACACAATGTAACCTTTAACATCTCAGGCCTACAAGAAAAGGATACAGGGCTATACATTTGTAAGATGGAAGTCATGTATCCTCCTCCTTATCGGGCTACTGAAGGGAATGCAACCTTTGTTTATATCAGTGGTAAGTGCTTTGTCTTCTGCTTTCCCTAAAGGGGTTATCCAAGATTCGCTATGATCCTGTGCGGCAGCCACTTCTGGGATCACAAGCCGTACATTGGGCACATGATCCTACCTGTAGGGCAAGCGTGAGCTTGATTCTCTCACAAAAGCGCTAGTGAGAGATTCACACATGTTCTGCAGCTTCTTCTAACCCCAGACTGGAATCATGTGTCCAATATACAGCATGTGATCCTGGAAGTGGCAGCCACATAGAATCGCAATGCATCTTGGATAACCCCCAGGAGGCCCATTTACATGGGCAGGTGATGGGGTCAATTGTTGGGAAAGAATATTCATTCTTGTAGTTCATCCTTCTAAATGTGTCGGAGATCAGATAAATGCTCATTTGTTGGCTGATCCAATCATATATTAGACACAAAAATCAGGGACATGCCAGTAAAAAAAAAAAACTCTAAAAGCAAACTAAGGCTCATTCCCATACAACAGGGATGCTGCATGTAAATGAAGCTAAAAAGTGGCCAATGATCAGGAATGAACTGTTATATGAATTCTCCTTCCTTCATCACCCAGTGATATCGGCCCGTGTACAACAGGCCCTTAGGCTTTAAAGGCTAAATGCAAAGGCAAATTTAATCAATAATTATCTCCTTTAAACATAGTGCATCAAATGTCATCTTGTTTTGGTCAATAGATGTTACACAATTGCTGTTTTATTTAATAGATTTGACATACCAATGTGCACAATCCATGGAGCCAGGAGAATCCGACATGTACAACTGGGTGTTACTCACAGTCTTTGCGGTTTTGTTGTTATATAGTTTCATTGTCACAAGCATCCTACTCTGTAAGGTAAGTGGGACCCTTCACATAAGAAATAGTTCAGCACAAGAAGTGACCCATTTAGTTGACTAGAAAATGTATTTGAAGTATTGATGGTTTTTAGGTTCTATGAAAACTCTGGTACTGTATGTAAACTGCTTACCAACTATGTATGGTTACCGTCGTAAAACATAATAGTAATAATAGTAATCAGCACCATCCATGAAAATACACATAGCTCTGGACTTCACCACCACCACCACCCAGAATAAATGAAAAGTCATGGGACTCAGAATAAGCCAATAAAATACCCTCTTCGCTCCATTATGAAGAACATGTGCAGTGAAGATTATTGATCATGTACAATGACCTTTCTCAAGCCTACATATTAATGCCTTTGACTTGCATTCCCATTCTTCATATTGTTATATTCACTGCACCTTACACCATCCTTTGTACGTTGTCTTTGCTAGTATACTTAATTTTTAAGAAACATGTTCTTTAATTTCCTTCCTATTTTACAGAAAAGAAAAAGAAGATGGGATACTGGACATTTTGAGCAAATGCTTCAATCTCATAACAAGAATTACCATCCTTATTATGTTCAATTCTGAATTTTCAAGCAGGTTGGAAACCTCGGTTTTACTGTGTGAAACAGCATCAATTTTAGCAGTATCTAGTTACATTATGTTCTTATGTGGAACTATTGCTATATTATAGATCATTTTGAGCATCTTATTGTAAGGTAGATTTTAGCCTAAATCCACCTATAAACCATGTTGGATACTTTTTGGGTGTTGATCATCAGAAAGAAGCACATATAGCACATACAGACACATGGGTGTCTGTGCAAATATGTCACAGGGTTCATAATTAATATGGCCACTTAGATACTTAGATAACAGATTCTTGAAAAATACCATTGTGTTATATTATGTAATGCATACCAAGTGGTTTGAGTTAATTCTGGCATAGCACTTACCAGTTACGGCATTTTTAATTCATCACAGCTACTTTTATACCTGAGACTTTTCAGGAAAAAATCTAATATTAACCTTTCTAATTATCTTAATGGAAAACATAACAATGCTTTGCTTAACATAAAGTGAATGTCCACTCTTCAACACCATTATTTTTATCTAAATAGGTAGAAATTTCTGTATTTGTGTTTGATTATATAGATTGCAGATGGCAGCTTTGTATTTCAGGGATAATCTCTTATTTTAATGGCTGCCAATGGCCACTGTTTTTCTGGCAATATCAGCTGTTTGCTGGGATTCTGGGAGTAGGACCTGGGATGTTCAGCTGAATGCCTCACAGACTGCATTCTCATTAAAGGATGACCTCTTTAAAGGGAACCTGTCACACTGAACATGCAGTGCAATCTACAGGCAGCATGTTATAGAGCAGGAGAAGCTGAGCGAATTGATATATAGTTTTGTGGGAAAATTCAGATTCAGCATAATAACTTGTAATTTTTTTTTCAATTTCTGTTTATCTTGGGCATAAAGGGGATGTGTAGCCAGTAATATTGATGACCTATCCTCGGGATAGGTCATCAATATCTTTGTACTTATAGTAGGAGACAGCACGCTAGTGGATTTATTTGATTACTTCTTTTATTTAATTCATGTCAGTTATTTTCCACACCAGTGGTAACAAATATGCATTAGTACAGAATATACATCAGTGCAACATTTTGGTCCCTTTAAGTTGGTGCCCTTTTTCAAGCTGATTCGATGCTTGGCCATGTGCACATCAGGTTAACACATAGCCAAGCATTGGATCAGATTGAAAAAGGGCACCAACTAAAAGAGCCTGAAATGTTGCACTGATGTATATTCTGTACTAATACATATTTGCTACTACTGGTGTTAAAAATAACTGTCTCCTACTATAACTACAAAGGTGTATACGGTGCTCCAGGTGGAGAGAGACCAACACTAGGACGTGCACCCACAAAAGCCATCTGGACGAGTGCTGCGGTCAATTCTGTGTCTCAGAGGTCATCAATATCTGATCGGTAGTGGGTCTGACTGCCGGCACCCCCCAATGAGCTGTTTGAAGAGGTAGTGGCGATCATAAGAGCTCTACTTCCCCTTCAAGATTACATTGTGCATCTCAGAAGTCTTGGTGACGCAGTGTAATTACAAGTGCTAGTTCTATTCATTTGAATGGGATAAGCACTTGTAATTACACTGATCCGCTGCTACAAGTAAGGCTACTTTCACACTTGCGTTTGCAGGATCCGTTTGTGAGATCCATCCAGGCTCTCACAAACGGATCCTTCATTATAATACAACCATCCGTTCTGAAAGGATCCATTTGTATTATCTTTTACATAGCCAAGACGGATCCGTTATGAACTCTATTGAAAGTCAATGGAGGACGGATCTGTTTTCTATTGTGTCATACAAAACGGATCCGTCCCCATTGACTTACATTGTGAGTCATGGCGGATCCGTTTGCGTCAGTTTCTTCATGCGGACACCAAAACGCAGCAAGCAGCGTTTTAGTGTCCACCTCCAAAACGGAATGGAGACTGAACTGAAGCAAACTGAAGCAAAAATGATGCATTCTGAACGGATCTTTTTCCATTCAGAATGCATTAGGACAAAACTAATCAGTTCAGGACCGTTTGTGAGAGCCTGTGACGGATCTCACAAACGGATCCTGCAAACGCAATTGTGAAAGTAGCCTTAGATGACATGCAGTGTAAACTTCAACAGGAAGCAGTGCTTGTACCAGTGACTCCTCCTTTTCAAACAGCTGATTGGTGGGGTGCCAATCAAGATATTGATGACCTATCCTGGCGATAGATCATCAATATGTACTGGCTGCACAACCCTTTTTAAGGGGAACATTTTGCTTTGAACATAGTATCTGAGCAGAAGGCATCATGTTATAGAGCAGGAGGAGCTGAGCAGATTGATTTATAGTTTATGGGGAAAGATTCAGTAAAACGTGTTATTTTTCATATTTATACTGTATTTATTCTCATTGTGGGTTTTGGAGTATACAGATACAGATATATAAGTCTTGAAGGATACAGACTTATCAGTGATTGACAGCTATCTCGGTATGCATAGTCATAAAAAGCTAGATGTCAATCACTGATAGGACCGTGTTTAAGAGTCTCATAGGCGGTTCTACTCAGTGAGTGACAGATACCTCTGTATGCACACTTTAAGAAGGCTCTCAGTTACTGACTAGGCCCACCCACTGGACTCAAGTACAGAATAAGATGGAATTAAAATGAAGAGTTAGACTCAATCTTTTCCCACAAAATGATATATCCATTCACTTAATTCCTCCTGCACTATGAAGTGTGGCCCTTTGATCAGACACCATGTTTGATGTGACAGGTTCCCTTTAAAAGATAAAATTTTCTGCATGTAAATACCTCAAAGTTAAAGGAACCTTATGGAGCTTATTGCAAAATGCTATACATTAAAATAAAAAATAAAGCAGTATGCATTATGTTTCTATGCTCCTATTAGAAGGTTACCATTTAAATGTGTTATGTAGGACATTGGGAGCGCTGCCTACTATTTGGAGCCCTGACTACCATAAAAATATATGTTAGAGGGGTTTTCTAGGACTTAGATATTGATGACCTATCCTCAGGATAGATCATCGATATAAGATTGGTGGGAGACTTGCACCCAGAACACCCATAGTTAGCTGTTTGAGGCCGCTAAGGGCACCAAAAAACTATACAGTGGTTAGAGCCAAAAGTGTCTCCTATTCACTTGAAGTAGAGCTGCAGAACCCCGACATAGCCAGCACACCATGGACAGAACCTTCTGTTTCTGGCTCCATCCACTGTATAGTTTATGGCCCTCACAGCTGCTAGAAACAGGTGATGAAAGGGTGTGGTGGGTGCTAGTTCCCCACCAATAGGAGGATAGGTCATGAATATATTAAGTTCCTGAAAACCCCTTCAAGAAATGATTCAGTTCAGAATGTTAAACCCAACAATGACCTGATGCTAAGTGGTGGACATTCATATTAACCTTACATTCACGCTTCATAATATATAATTAATATTTATTCATACTAAGTTTACTCAGTAAAATCTAACCTTGCAAGTATGCCTCTTAAAAGTATAAAAGGGTTCATCAGTTAGTTCCTTTATATACGTACCATCACTTACAACATATTTATCAGATGCAATGTGTAGAATTTATATTTCCATAATCATTCAACTTGTAGCCAGGGGTATATTTTTAACTTATAAAGGACTTTTTTTTAAGTGATATTTTTGAAAATTCATTTCTGCAGCAACTTCAAATAGATTTCTTATTCACTAATACTGATCCACATTATGGCCAACTAAATACATTCCTGGGACAGCCACCCTCTACTGTAAAACATGCACTTTCCAAACCAGTTTTATTGTTCTAATGTATTTGAAGAAAAGGTAATTTTGAAAAAGGTCTTGTGTACAAATATCCTACAGTTTTGTGTCTACAGCTTCTATACAGACTCACATGTCTTCAGGATTATATACGGTATTATATGAATGAGAGAATGGAGAAGCACAGACCTCTTGTGGTTGACTTTTCTCCAAGAGAATAATAGGACAGGGCAGTTGAAATCTACCATGCTCTACTCTTCTCTCCCCAACATCTGCCATGGTTGGAGAGTGGGAGGAACCCATACACACTACATTGGCCCATAGTCCCGCTGACATTGGCTGGTTTGGTTGACAAACATTTCATGTGTATGGCTAGCTAAGCACATGACTCCGGGTTTAAACTATACATAGAATTTGCTTGTAGTTCCTAACATGCAGACACATAAATGAAAGCTGTACCATGTGCACCTGTTATCTGAACTGTTGCAGAATGCAAGTATATGCAGTATTCCAAAGTATTCCAACCTATTGGCCTAGAAAATATTCTTCAAACTCAGGATAGGTCATCAATATCAGATCAGTGGGGATCCGACACCCGGCACCCCCGCCGATCAGCTGTTTGAAGAGGAGGCAAGCGCCCTATCAGCTCTGCCTCCTCTTCATTGTTTACATGCTGGCCGACACGGGCGTAGTGGTGAGTAGGTGTAATTACACCTCACTGCCCCATTCATTTCAATGGGAAGAATCGCTCCCATACAAGTCTATGGAAGTGATTCTTTCCTTAGAAATGAATGGGGCGAGCTGTAATTACACCTACTCACCACTACCCCCGTGTCGGCCAGCATGTAAACAATTAAGAGGAGGCAGCTCCAAACAGCTGATCGGCGGGGGTGCTGGGTGTCGGAGCCCAACTGATCTGATATTGATGACCTATCCTGAGGATAGGTCATCAATATGTATAACTCAGAAAACCCCTTTAATAGCATTTAGAGATATACCTTACAGCAGCTACATAGGCCATAAATCACAATGGACATGAGCTGTCAGTTGACTTGGGAGAGTTTTCTAGTCTTGGGAGAGTTTTAATGTTCTGTGACCTATGCAGAGGTCATTGTGCAGGGAATGGGCGCATACAAGCTATGGTCGTTACCTATTGTGAATGGCAGATCTTATGCTATGTATACAGAAGTGTTATCTGCCATTGTAATCCTCTCTGTGATGATAATGAGGTGACTGTTGAAAAGTGATCTCTACAAATCAGGAATTGTTAGGGTATTACTAGGCTTAGTACCCAGTGTGGACATTTTTTTCACAATTTTTTAATTACAGATAGGGAAATTGGAAATTAAAAAAAAATAGCACCAAAAATTCTTAAAATTTAACAATAGGAAATGTTTATGATAAAAATATTCACTTGAATCTGGTATTAAACCTACTGTTGCAGCTTAGAAGTGCTTGCCTTCTGAAGTATTTGGCTAAGGTGATCTTGGATTTTGCTAATGAATGGTTACATATTACAGACCACACTTTTGTGCTGAAAACGTTGAAATCTGGTGTAAAAACATACCACAAATATATTTTTAACCCCAATCGTTTGAATTGTATAGTACTGCTTATTGTGGTGGATTTTCAATGTGGAATCATACATGGCATTCGCTCAACTATGACTTTAGCCTAAGTTTTTTTTTTTTTTTTCTGGTCTTCACAATGAGTATCTGATCGGCACATTGTAAAAAGAAGACACATAAAAATGACATAGATTAAATGAACTGCAGTAAATATTTGTGTAGCAAATGCATTTAGATAGAACAAAATGCAGTCAGTTACCAACATGCTGCATGTGTTAATCTTTCAAACGAAAGCATTATTTCTTTATTATAAACTATATACAGTGTATATGTAGATTTTCTAAAACCATTCTATAGTGAATTTACAATATATACCACAGATATCAATACTATGTACTTGATATCACTGATACATAGAAACGGGGTTGCATTGAAATATATTGTTTTCTATTGCATTGTGTCAATGTAATGCTCACATACCTCCCAACATTCCTAGTTGGAATGGTATAACAAATAAGACCAGAATACCTTTGCTGTGATCAGTATACATTAAGTTAAAGGGGTTTTCCAGGATTTTACTACTGATGACCTATCCTCAGGATAGGTCATCAGTATCTGATTGGTGGGGGTCCGACACCCGGGACCCCTGCCGATCAGCTGTTTGAGAAGATACCGGCACTCCTGTGACGTGACGTCACTGGCCTAAAAAAAGCTAAGAGAAGGCTGTGGCACTCATGGGAGTGCCGGTGCCTTCTCAAACTGCTGATCAGTGGGAGTCCCTGGGGTATCCTGAGGATAGGTCATCAGTAGTAAAATCCCAGAAAACCCCTTTAAACCCCCTTTCTGACAGGCTACAGCTCTTACACATTAAAAATTGGGACTGCTGAGAGGTATATGTGCAAGCCTTGTATGTTATAAAAATATTCTTGCATGCTAATTTTCTCTGTTGTGTAGCATCACAGGAATAATATGGGCACATTTCTGCACACATAATAGGGCTGCGAATCCCACCCCAACTGCAGGTCAGATCACTTGAACTAACATCATAATATGTCCTTATGATGCTGTTAGTTAGTGTGGTCAGACCCAATGTCAGGCCAGAATTTTCAGCCATAATAACGGAACTAAAATGCACCTGTATTATACTCATACGAAACCAGCCTTAGGGTTGAAGCTTGCACCTACAGCATATTGCATTCTGTGTTTTCTATGAAAATACATTAGCAATACTAGTAATGAGTTGATTCTCTCCGAACAAAATATGATGTACACATCTTTTGCTTTCTGTAAAATATAATATTAAAGCAATATCATATCTTAGTTTAACAATAAAGAAATTACATAAGAAACTTATTTTGTCTTTCTTTGGAAATAAATTCATTTGATCAAGAATATTTTTGGAAAAAGAATTTACTGTATTTTCCTGGACTATAAGACTTGTCCCAAAACTGTGGCCAAAATGTCATTGTGTCTTATAGTGTGAAGCATTACAGCACTTAAAGAGCCATGGCGGAGTGACGTAAGGAGCTGGGGTTGTATATGAGGAACGCGTGGGAGCGCGAACGTGGTGCTGAAGGTTTAGTAAGGCGTCATGAGAAGAGGACCGCAAATGTAACTCACAGCCCCTTCCACTCCCAAGAGAGAGAAGAGGGTACGAGAGGAGCATGTCAGGCTGGCTTTTTGATACCTTGTGAGACCAAGAGTGGAGGGGAGAACAGGGGGACAATAGTTAGTGGCAGCTGACCTACTAGTCAGTGTCATGGCAGGGTGCGGGGAGCCAGCGAAGGGCGTACCAGAGGTAGAGCAGCTCTGCGATCGACACATAGATGACAGTGATTCGAGAAGGTGAGAGAGGCTCAAAGACATGAGCAGCCTTGCACAAAGAAGGTCCTGTTGCCACCACAAGGATGACATTT
>ONZH01024530.1:0-11163 GCA_900303285.1 Rhinella marina | reverse complement strand
CGGCTAGTTTTTTGTACCACACTTTTGTTTTTCGTGTGGCACTGTAGGGCTTCAGAACTTGATCTGGAAGATCAACTCCTCCCATGTGCTTATTGTAGGCCAGGATGCAGTTTGAGAACAGTGGTACTGGTACCACGTACTGCGGCAGGGAAGCTGGTGTTGGGGTGAATGCTGGTCAGTACAAGGACATCCCTCTTGTCCTTGTACTTAACCACCATCATGTTTTCGTGGAGCAGAGCCCTACTTTCACCCTTCCTCAGTGGTTGCCCTACCAGGGATCTAGGGAGGCCTCTCTGATTTCTGCGTACTGTGCCGCAAGCCACAGTACGCCTGGCACTTAGGGACACGAAGAGGGGTAAGCTGGTATAATAGTTATCCACATAGAGGTGGTAACCCTTATCCAGCAGTGGGTGCAGCAAGTCCCACACTAGTTTTCCACTAACTGATAGGCCAGGGGGGCATTCTGGGGGTTCTATCCGTGAATATTTGCCTTCATAAACCCGGAACCTATAGGTGTACCCTGACCTACTCTCACAGAGCTTGTACATTTTTATGCCATACCTTGCCTGCTTGTTGGGCAGGTACTGGCGGAATTTTACCCTCCCCTTGAAATGCAACAGGGACTCATCTATAGAGATGTTTTCTTCTGGGGTGTACACTTCAGAAAACTTGGCGCTGAAGTGGTCAAGGATGGGTCTAATTTTGAAAAGCCAATCAAATGTTGGGTCATTTTGGGGAGGACACTGTGCATTATCATTATAATACAAAAATTTCAGAATAGAATCAAATCGATTCCGGACCATGGCGCTATGGAATACTGGAGTGTGGTACAAGACATCCACACTCCAATACTGTCTCATTTCTGTTTTTTTAACAAGTCCCATGTGCAGCACCAGCCCCCAGAAAATTTTCATTTCTGCTGCTGTTACTGGGGTCCAACCAAGGGGTCTTGCGTATGGTGACATGGGGTTCTGGGTAATGAACTGCTGGGCGTATAAATTAGTTTGGGCCACGATAAGATTTACTAAATTGTCACTGAAAAAGATTTTGAAAAAATCAATTTCGGTGAAGCCCGTGCAGTCAATTTGAATTCCAGAGTTTCCCACAAACTCTGGAATTTGGGGCTGATAAACATCATGGGGTGGGGTCCATGTGGGGTCACTCTGGGGGGCTGCCTCAGCAGTCGTTCTGGGGTGCCTCCTAGAGGGTCCAGATGATGATGATGATGAGGAGGTGGAGGAGTAGAGGAAAGTGGCATCCTCTTCTCCTTCAGTGGCCGACTCGGTATCAGAGGCAAGAATGGCGTATGTCTCTTCTGCCGAGTACACTCGTTGGGATGATTGGGACATTTTTATTTTAGTGGGGTGTGATGGGTGAAACATGTAGAACTTTATTTAGTGTGAGGGGTGTGTATGTAATGGTTTTACACGTGAAGGTGTTTTTTACTGTTTTGACTTTGAATTTAAAAAAAAAAAGGGGGGAGGGGGAATTAAAAAAAAAGGTCTTTTCAGTAATAAAAGTCTTCAGTTAAAAAAAAAAAGGCTTTGCTGCAGAAAAAGTATATACCGCACAAAAGAAAAAAAAAAAAGAGCAGACGCGATCATTAATGGACTACTGATCGGTGCTCAGTGCTTGCAAAATGCACGTACGCAGATGATGTGTTCCTACAAATTCCAAAACTGACACTAACTAAAATCTAACTACCACTAACTGCAGTTTTTTTTTTTTTTACAGATATGTAAAAAAAAGAAAAAACCCAAAAATATGCAGATGCTGCTTTTACAGCACGCACACACGCACACAAATGGTGTGTGAGTGCAGAAACTGTTGTGAAAAAATTCACTACAGTCCTCTGCAAACAGCACGTACGCAGATACAGTGCGTTCGTGCAAAAACCTAAACTGACACTAACTGCAATGTGTACATATATATGGATTTTTATATATATATATATATATATATATATATATATATATATGATATATCTCTGACTGACACTACCTAGAGTTTCAAAAAATGTGCTAACGCAGCACGCACGCACACAAAACGTATGTGCGTGCAAATACTGTAGTTAAAAAATTCACTACAGTATAAAAAACTGAACACTGGCTTAAAATTAAAACTTATATCTATATATATATAGAGATATGTAGCGCTATATATATTTATATAAAACCCTAACTGTACTTTCTTCTTTTTTGACAAAAAAAAGCACAAATGATCCCCAGGTGCTGATCAGGCAGGCAGGAAGCTTGGGAGGCTTCCAGGCACTTGCGGGGGCTAATTTGCATAACTTAGAAAAGTGTTTTTTAGATGATTTCAGCGAGGGACATATATCATAAAGGTATTGTTTTAATGTGTGTAACGTAGGCTATATAGCCTAATCTGAGCACTCTATGAAGCTCAGATCAGATGAAAGACTCCCTTTAAGTGGCATTTTCTTCTATAAAGTGCAGCAGCTGTGAGTAGGGGCAGCCTGTAGATCTAGTTAAAACATTTAGAACTGCTTCAGGGCCCCTTTAGAGCTTGGCTCTGAAGCAGTCGCTTCCTTGATAGCTACCTGCATGAGTTAGCATTAGCCACAGGCTGCAGCAATGCCTGAGGCGAGAATTTCATCTTAACACCAATAATAAGTGGCACACCAATTTAATAATAAAATTAATTACTTTATTAATACTCGTAGGTAACACACACAGTATAAAAGATACACATATAAAATGATGATGGCACACCTTATTACTAGTAAGTGCCCCACATTTCTTTGATTGGGGTTTTTTCCTGAGAATTTCATCTTGTCTCATGGCAAAAGCAGGCCTCATGCCGCCTCCACATTGTAATCCTAGGATTTTTGTGTTGATGTCCTCCTCTGCCTCCTCATCCTCCACCTTGTCCTCTCCCTCCCCTCAAGACACAGTTCACAGTGGGTCTCCAGCATATCACTTATGCAAAGCTAGGCATTGTCAAGCAGTTCTACTCCGGGTCAGCCTGGGTGAATGGAGCCATATCAGGGAGCAACTGCTCGGTGTCATCAATAAAGAAATTGAACACTGGGAGTCTCCTCGCCAACTGGAGGTATGAACCATGGTTACTGATAACTGGAAGAACATTTTGTCTGCACTGCATCAGGGAGGGCTGACCTATGCACCCTGCATGGTGCACGTCTTCAGTCTTATTGTCACACAGCTCCTCAGTCCACCGAACTGCAAGAGCTGTTAAAAATGTCCAGGAAACTATGCATGTACGTCAGCCACTCTTACTATGCAAAATATGCCCCCCTTGAGCTGTAAAACAAAATGCTCTTCCCAAACATCGCCTGATATGCACCGTTTCCACCCGTTGGAACTCTAAGCTTCATATGCAAAACCACCTGTATGAGCAGACGAAGGTCATTGATTTCTTAATGCTTCAGACGGACGGTTCTACTCCCAGGTGGATCTTCCACGTTAGCCAGTGGCAGCTCATGTGTGACACATTCCGTATGCTCAGGCCTTTTGAGGAGGCCACTTTATTTGTCAGTAGTCAGAGCTACTGGATGAATAATGTCATTTCACTTCTTCAAATCCTGGAGGGGATGCTGAAAAATCTGATTGGCAAGGGAACAGAAGACATGGCGCCTTTATTTCACAGCCAGCTGAGCCCTGAGGAGGCTGAACTGGAGTAGAAGGAGTAGGATGAGGATATAAACGCCCAGGATTTTTATATACTACAAAGTGGTTTATCCGCCCAAGCAACAGGAGAGGAGGGCGACAATGAAGATGATGCAGATGACCCCAACAGACCATGGCAGTATGCAGTAGAGATGGAGGCAGGGAGGCCCTCCGCGTCCCTTGGGCAAATGGCCAGATGCATGCTTTCTTGTTTGTGCATAATCACCCGCATTGTGAGGATTTGGCAGAGGGATGACTACTGGCTATCCACATTGTTAGACCCTCGTTACCAGTCGAAAATGGGGGCATTTTTTATACCTTCTTAGATGGATTCAAAAACGGACTACTATTGAGACCTGCTGTGTAGTTAGTTGGTTGCTGCCTACAAGTGCCATCTGCCATCCTCATGATGGTCTGCTCCACTGCCATCATGCTCCACTGCCATGACTGGTGTGTGTGTGTGTGTGTGTGTGGGGGTAGGGTAGGGGGGACAGGAGCAGCATCAGCTCCATAAACAGCAACTTCAGTCTTGAGTCTCTTATAAGCAGTTGTCTTCAGCCGTCTTCTGAAAAAATCACCCAGCAGCAGGACATCCAGCATAACCTCAATCAGTAGGTGGAGGCATACTTGGACAGTACCCTGTGCCCCATGATCCAAGATCCCCTGGATTACCGGGCATGCAAACTTGAAGTGTGGCCGCAACTGGCCGAGTTTGCCATGGTCATGCCTTCCTGCCCGGCCAGTAGTATTCAGAGCAGGTGTTCAGTACTGTGGGTGGCATAGTTGCCTCTAAGAGAACTCGCCTCTCCTCCCAAAATGTTGAGAGACTAACCTTCATAAAAATTAATCAGGCGTAGGTCAACCAGGATTTCCAGACACCGATGCCTGATGCAACACAATAGCTCATTCTGCCACTAATGATCCTACTGTAGTGTGCTGCCACACTGGAATATTGTGTAAAATGGGCTGTTACATTTGGCTGTGTGTTGGCCATTCTGATGCTGCCACCTGCCTGATGCCACCTATCTGCTGCCTCTAATGCCATTCTTACAATGGGGCTTTTTGGCCTATTGATATGTACACTGTAACGGGAATCTGGCGGCGCAACACAGGATCTCCCATGGGTCTCCCATACGATTGCAGGAGATTGTCACATGACAACCAGGAGTGGGGAGGACCCAGGGCACTCTCAGTTGCTGCACGTCCGGCGTCCTCCACGCCCCCCTAGGCAACGAGCAGGGAGGCCTCCTGAACGCTGGCCGATATAGAAGCAGGAGTGGGCCCAAAATATTTCCATTACATTTTATCTCTGTTACATTTATTTCTGTATCTTTAGTGGCTTTAATCCTTCCAAATAATCCTTTTTAGTCTACATGTCCTAGAAAATTCAGCAAAATGCAGAGAAAGAAAGGAGGAGCTGGGTGTTCCTGATGACATTCTCTCATCTCCTGTATGGCAGGAGAGCACTTGGGTTGAAGAAGTGGGTATGCCTGAGCTATTTAATATTCTGTGTTTACCACCAAATAACCTGCAGGACATACCTGCAGGCCAGAGCAGCAATAATTTGCATATTGAGCCCCCAACTAACCAGCCAAACCCCATACCAGCAACAGCCCCTGTTTGACCACCATATTATATGGCAGTTACTGAAGCTTTCAGGCTCCTGTCCCTTATGACAATAATCCAGTGGCCACATTTGATCCATCAGCCAGTTTCGCCCATCTGGTTTTAACCCTAATAAATTTTAAAAATCCAAATACCATTAGGTTCATAGTATTTACAGTCAAGAAATTAAGTCATATCCAGGAAAAGTGCATTTATTCTGCTGGAAAACAGCTACCAAGTGCCCAGATGAAAGTGAAACTAACAGCTTTCTCTCCCGAATCGATTTCTAACAGCTATATCTTCTGATATAATCGCTATAATGCTGATTTTGGTATCACTTAAAAGCTTGGAATGGTAGATTTCAAAGAAGGTCAGAACCATTTTCCTATCTGCTACCAATCTCAAGATATGAGCAACTGAAGCAGCCCTCCTCTCTTTAGTCTGGTTTGCTTTGAGCACTTGCAGCAGCAGAGCTGGGCACTTGGGAGCAGTTTTCCTGCAGAATAAAAGTCGTTTTCCTGGACATGTAATACAGACACACAGTGCACACAAGTATGTCTGGGGTGTGTATGCAATCTTCTGTGGGTCAGTGCTCTTAGTTATATTGGTGAAAAACAGGTGAACGACTCCCTTTAAGGGAGCAGGGTACTGTGAGGTCACTGTTAAGGGAGCGGGGTACTGTGATAGTCTTTGTTAAGGGAGGGGGGTACTGTGGCAGTGATTGCTAAGGGAGCAGGGTACTGTGACAGTCACTGTTAAGGGAGCGGGGTATTGGGACAGTCACTGTTAAAGGGGCAGTTGTTGTGGAGGTCTCTGTCAAGGGGGCCAAGAATGGTGGAGGTCAGTTAAGGGGACTGTAACCTTTGGTCAGTGTAAAGGGGTGGGTGCTGTAGAGGTCACTGTTAAGGGGGCCGACCCCTGTGGAGGTCACTGTCAAGGAGGTGAGGTGCTGTGGAACTCACTCTTAAAGGGGCAGGCTGCTGTGAAGGTCAAAGTTAAGTGGGTGGGCTGCTGTGGAGGTCCCATTTTAAAGGGTTTCTGTCACCAGTTTTTTCGGTATGAATCAGGCTGACATTAGAGATGTGCTAATGTCACCTGATTCCAAATATATATCTGTTTTATTTACTGGTGCCCCCATTTTTATATAAAATGAACTTTTATTTTATGCTAATAAGGCTCCTAGGTGCAAGGGGCGTTACCTCTGCTCCTAGAGTCTCTGTTGATTGACAGGACAAGGCAGAGAAGAAAAACTCCATTCACCATAGCTTTTAAGGACCTTCAATGATGTCATGACCATGTGATCAGTCACATGGTTTAGGAGGAGACAGGCTGTTTGTGTGATCCTAACCATGTGACTGATCACATGGTCATGACATCATTGAAGGTCCTTAAAAGCTATGGCGAATGGAGTGTTTCTTCTTTCTGGTCCTGTCAATCAACAGAGCCTCTAGGAGCAGAGGTAACGCCCCTTGCACCTAGGAGCCTTATTAGCATAAAATAAAAGTTCATTTTATATAAAAATGGGGGCACCAGTAAATAAAACAGATATATATTTGGAATCAGGTGACATTAGCACATCTCTAATGTCAGCCTGATTCATACCGAAAAAACTGGTGACAGAAACCCTTTAAGGAGACGGGGCACTGTGTGGGGGGTCAGTGTTAAGGGGTGGGGGGCTGTGGAGGTCACTGTTAAGGAGGCGGGATGCTGTACAGTTCACTGTTCGTATCTTTTAACAACTCACACAAACATTAAATGAAATAGATGAAATATACCTGGGCGAAGCAGGGTCCTTCAGCTAGTATACATATATATACAGTATATTTAGGTTTTTCAGTTTTGACATCACGGCGGTCACTGTGCGTTAACAATGACATAATGTCCTTATTCTGCGGCTCAACATAAATACAGCGATATCTAACTTGCATATTTCTTTTTGTTTTACCACTTTTAAGAAAATAAAAACCTTGGGGAAAAAAAAAAAATTTTCTGACAGCCATAACTTTTTAATATTTTGGTCTACAGGGCTATATGAGGGCTTGTTTTTTGCAGGACAAACTAAATTTTATTGATACCATTTTTGTGGTATATATGAATGTTTGATTACTGTTATTCAATTTTTTTTAGCGATTAGCGCCCAGAAAATTTTTAAAATATATTAATAGGTCAGTAATTTTTTGACACAGCGAAAAAAAATGTTTTTTTTATTGTTTATATATTTTTATATGTAAAATTCGGAAAGGTGACTTATTTAAACTTTTAATATTTTAATTTTTTTTTTACTTTTACAGTGATAACTTTTAACCCCCTTAGGGGGCTAAAACCTGAGCTCTTTTGATATATATGGTATATAGGACAAGGGCTATATACCCTAATAGAGATCTATAAGGGTAAATAGGATTTTGACACACTGCTTGCTGACCTGTGCCTTGTGCACAGTGCAGCAGGAAAGTTACCATGGCAGCCATGAGAAGCTTCAGAAGCATCCAGGCTGCCATGGTAACCGATCTGAACTGTGGGGGCTCCAATCAGAAGGCAGAGGGAACCACAAAAACTGAAAATCATGTCCTTAACAGGATAACATGAGCCACTTTTGCACTAATACTGAGTAACTTTCAAGAGTTAACCATTTGGATCCTTGACCTGTGACATGACAGGAATGTGGTTTCTTAAGTTAAACCAGTACTTTATGATAACAAAACACCTGACTTAATGACTTACATAATCTGTGCTTTTGAGAACATGAGAACAACACACTTAACCAATTTAACTTCTTTAATTTGCTGTGTATCACTTTCTCATAAAATTTGATAGATTTTTTGATCCATCGAAAATTTGACAGTTCTCCAAGCAATGGTGACCACTTAAGAGTACTGTCTGTGTTAGGCCTCCTGCACACAGACAGAAGTTTGGTCCTCATCTGATCAGCATTTTTTGTGGATTGATGCAGACTAGAGATAAGTGAGCACTAAAATGCTCGGGTGCTCGTTATTCGAGTCAAATTTATCCGGATGCTCGGGTGCTCGTTTCGAATAACGAACCCCATTGAAGTCAATGGGAGACTCGAGCATTTTTTGCAGGGGACCAAAGCTCTGCACAGGGAAGGTTGCGTGAAAACCTGGAAACCTCAGAAAATGATGGAAACACCACGGAAATGGACAGGAAACAGCAGGGGCAGCATGCATGGATGCCTCTGAGGCTGCCTAATCGTACCATTAAAATTCTGGGCAACAGCCTGGTGGTGACCCTCAAGACAATTGTGCTGACCCAGACCAAGATGGGCAAGGCACATGCCCATCACATGTTAGTAAAGCACCCAACTAGGTGCAACGAAGGTCCATCACCGCCTGCGGGTGACACCACTGCCCATGCTGGCACTGCTGTCCTATCCCCCACCCCACGACGCAGGCATAAGCATCTCCCTCTCCGCACCCACCCAGTAGTCCACAGCGTACGCAAAGTTCTCCCAGCACAGTGCCCAGCTCTCCCCATCCCAGACGGGCAAACACGCACACTGAGATTGCAGTTTACAGCATGGGGGTTAAACCCAGGATGACTTGTTAAGACTGAGATTGCAGTTTTACATAGCAATTCTTTTTTCTGGGACAAGATGCATTTTTAATGGCACCATTTAAAATGACAAATTGGCCATTTTGATTTTTTTCTGTTACACCGTTTGCTGTATAGAATAAATATTTTACACTTTAATAGTATGGGCATTTTCAGAAGTGAATTGCCCATGATGTTTAGTTTGTATTAATCATTTATGTATTTTTTTATTCTAGGAAAAGGTGGGTGATTGGAATTTTTATATTTTTTGTTCAATATTATTTAAAATGTTTTTAAACTTTTTTTTTTTTAACTTTTTTAAAGTCACCCTAGGCAACTATAACATTCAATCATTGGATTGCATCTTGTATTCTGTAACACTGATGGTGAATTTTATTTTATTTTTTCTCATTATGGAGTTAATGTGCAAGACCAATGTTTTAACATTTTAATAGTTCAAACATTTTTGGAAATGGCGATACCCTTTATGTTTATTTTTTTGTTTAATTTTATATGCAAATTAGGAAAGGGGGTGATTTGAATTTGTAATATTTCTTTTTTAAACTTTTCTTATACTTTTTTACTCAACAACTTTTAGCCCCCTTGGAAGGATGGGGAGGGGAGAGGCATAACCTGTGATCTTCTGATCACTTGTCCCATAGACCATAATAGAGAAGTATTGTGGTCTATGTGATTTTCACCGCCTTTCTGTAAAGCTGTGCCTCGTGCACAGCTTTACAGACACCTTACCATGACAGTCCTGGGAACCTTCAGTAGGCCCCAGGATGTCATGGTAACTGATTGGGGCCCTGATATTCCACTGCCAGGGCTCCGATCGGAAGACAGAAGGAGCCCTATTCCTCTGCCTAACCTAATAGATGCTACGATCACTATTCAACATGGCATCCGAGGGGTTAAATGACCAGTTTCAGCATCATTGCCAATCCCGGGCACTGTATAATACAGCCGGCACCTGCCATGTATGGAATGGGCTCAGAGTAGCAGCCCGCTCTATAGAAACCCTTGTGCATAATGCTGTACATGGACCACAACAGTTATCCACCTGTTCCACCACGTGCTGAAACCTGTCAGCAGGGAAATACCAAACTATTTGGTTGTGGTGTTTTCATACACAAATTATTTTATCCATCTTCCTGATTATATAATCCTTTGTGACCACTTAATGTCTTGCTCTACCTGCACTACATACTCCCTGTCTACTAGCTGGGCTGTCCTCCTGGCTATTATGGAAAGAAGTATCTGCTAGGGCTGCCATTTCTGAGATTGATTCTTTTTTATCATCATCCAACTTGGCAATTTTGCTTGGCAGTGCAGTAACAAGAGTGGACGTCCTTTTCTTGGATTATTTTCTACTGTCTCTGACTACAATAACTCAGCTACCTACCTGTTTGTCCTGACCCTCATCTCTGACCTCTGGGTCTACCCCATTAATCATCTTCTCTGTGAGAAGCACTGTCCTCTCAAGATTTTCAACTGCCCTCTGTGTTTCATTTTGCTCTTTCAGATCTCTAATGCCAACTTCCAGGTGGGCAACATGCTCACATGTCAGTAAAGTACTGGAATGTAAAGTACTTACAGAGACAAACTCCTGTTTTCAACACCGATACCTAATGTAACTAGTAGAGATGAGCGAGTAGTGAAATATTCGAAAGTTCGAAATTCGATTCGAATAGACTGCGAAATTCGACTATTCGACCGGATATCGAATCCCATTAAAATCTATGGGAAAAAAATGCTCGCCACTTGGAAATCTCAATTCGACCACTTGGAGGTCACCAAGTCCACCCTGGAACCTCAGAAAAGGATGCCAACACTGCTGGAATGCAACTGGGACAGCAGGGGAAGCATGTCTGGGTGCATATAACGCGCCCAAGTCGCACTATTACGCCACTATCACAGCCTCTCAACAATACACTCCAAACACAATCTAACCTCTCTGTAAAGTGAGACCATACAAGGAAACCTTCTTTCCTCTACATTTGCCATGGACCCCAAGCCAAACTAGACAAAAAAAAAGATGAAATTCTGCACCCCTTAAAATCACGTTGCCTATGACAACCACAGATGGCATAGGCAAGGGGGAAAGCAAATAGACCCCACCCCTAATTGTCATTGTGGTGTGTGTGTGAGATGTGGTCAGACATGTCTTCTTTAAAATGTAAAAACAACTCAAAACACATGCAGAAGCCTTAAAATGCCCAAATTGTTGGCGCTTGAGATGTCAGTGACCCGACCTTGCCCAGTGTCATGTCTAGCAGGTAAAGCAGTGGGGATGTTGAGGGATGCGTAGGACCGCAAAAGGCAGGAAGAGGCCGTGGCGCCAGAGGCTCATGGAAAATTT
>ONZH01024529.1:0-24147 GCA_900303285.1 Rhinella marina | reverse complement strand
TATCATCTATTGAAAACCTGAAAGCAGCAGTATAGTGACAATTGCATTCCCAGCAGTGCACAAGTAATAGATTTCTATTACCAGAAAGTACACTCCCTATTGGACCTGGCTAAAACACAGCTGGCTGGTTGCTGATTAGCTGCAATGCTGGCATTGTGGGTCATCCTCCTAATCAGATCTTGCTCCAGTCCACATGTGCAGCAGCCATTTAGGAAAAAAATTGATTTGTTACCAAGAAGAGTGAAAAATTCCGATTCAGTGCATCAATTTTTCCTGAAAATTGGATCGAATTCCACTTTGATTCCTCATCTCTAAACCATAATACATGTTCAAAGCAAAATTCATCGTTTTCATAGTATATATTTGATAGTTTCAATTTTACACTAGTTTTGAGCGTAAAAATGTATTTATTTCTTTATATATCCATGTGACAGACCAGACCCATTTACAATTTAATGTGTACATTTTATATTTATTCTCAGTCGTTTTGAAAGTTTTTATATGATTGTTTTCAGAGCATAAGTATGGACATTTTTGGTTTTAATTTGTTTTCCTCCCAAGTTCCAAAGCTATCTTTTCTAATTTTTCCATTAACTTTAACTGAAAACAAACAAACAAAACATTTAATCATGCACTATAAATGTCATAAGTCCTTATTGTGTGGCTCAATACGAATACATGATAAAAATCTTGGAAAAAAAATATTGTTGCTACCTTTATTAACTTTTTCCATAACTTTAATATTGATCTACATAGCTGTATGAGGCTTGTTCTTGCAAACTTAGAATTTTGCAAGATTTTTTTTTTAAATTATAAATTTTTATTTATTTAATAGTTCAACATTTCAAAATGAGGCGTACCATATTGTTTTTTTGTTTATATATTTTTATATGTAAATTGGAAAGGTGTGATTATTTATTTATTACTTTTACAGTGGCAACTAGAACTAGGATCTTTTTATCCCTTGTCCTATTCTCCCTGATAAAGATTGTGAGAATTTGCTCTGGGGACACTTCATGAGGGAGGATTATACTAGCAAGCTCATCAATTTATCACATAAATTCCCGTCCACTAATGCTAGATTACGGAATTGTTCTAAATTACTCCCCAAGATTTCTACTACCAAAATATTTCCTACCACAATTGCTACCACTATCTATACTAATAGGCAATAGGGGGCGATATTCACAGATTCTCGCAACCCAAACTTAACTCTAACACCAGTTATCTATATGGGACCTAAAATTACCTGAATCACTATCTGTAATTTTATTCCCTTTGGAAGAGCAAGTTCTATAAGACAACATGGAAGGGACTGATCAATTTTTAAATTTAATACACTTTAATAGTGCAGTGCACACAAAAATAAATTGTCAGATAAAAGAAAAAAACAAAAATATACATACAATAATGATGTAGTAGATAGATAAAAGGGATAAAATACAGAATATTACTGAGATGCAGCAGTTATATTCCGGCTGTAGGGACAGCTGAGGATATGGATCCCCAAATGGCTACCAACGAACTGCTCCCAACCACCCATTTTATCCCCCCTCAGCCGAGGAGTAGGCTATGAAGGAACTTCCCTCCCCTTTAGTCCGGCCTTCTGGGAAGTCTGACATTATTTAGGTTTTGCCCCATCTTCCCAAATGGCCGACCAATGTGGCAAAATGACTCCAGGAGATTTCTTGCCGTATGACAGAGACTGCTGGCTCATGTGAGTTCCCATAATCTGAGTAGCCTCATCCCAGTCATACAGACACTAAATACGATTGAGTTATGATTTCAAGAAGGCCAGATCATGAATAATGGGAAATGCCTCTTGTCTAGTATGGTATGTCTAGACTTTGCCCAAAGCCCATGTCAGACTGAACACAATTACTAGGGTTCTGAGGATGTGGGTGTTATGAGGTCAGAGTTATGGCTTCTGATATTGTTTCATCCACCTACTGAATGACTTAGACCCCTGCTGGGTTAGCAGCCGACATGTCTGTGGTTGCCCTGCATTTTTAGTGTCCTCTTCCAGGTCTTCATTACTATGTCTAGATGGCTTGTAAGTAGCAGGCCAGTGCTAAATGGAGTTTCCTCTGAGAATGTGGAGTGTTTACCTCTTTGCAGACTGGTTGGTATCTAGAGGCACAATTATCATAAGTCCTTGATAGATCACAAGACACTGACATACAATTTGCTATTGATAACACAAGTTCCGGAAAATCTAAAATCTATCTATCTATCTATCTATCTATCTATCTATCTATCTATCTATCTATCTCAGATTTTGTTATAGAGATCTATTAGGCATTTTGGTCTGTGGTTTTCACAGATCATTGCTATAAAAAGCTCTGGAAACCAATTTAACCCTTTCGCGCCCGGAGGTTTTTTCGGTTATGCATTTTCGTTTTGCGCTCCCTGCCTTCAAACAGCCATAACTCTTTTCTTTTTCTGTTCACATAGCTGTATGAGGGCTTGTTTTTTGCGGGACAAGTTGTACTTTCCAACAACTACTACGGTGTAGTGGGAAGCGGGAAAAAAATTCCAAACCGGGTGAAATTGCAAAGAAAACGCTATTCCGCTACAGTTCTACGGGTTTCTTATTTACAGCGTTCGATGTGCATTAAAACTGATCCATTACTTTCATTCTACTGGTCAGTACGAATCCGGTGATACCTAATATGTATAGTTTTTCCTGCGTTTTCATAGTGATAAAATAATTAGAAAGCTGCCCTTTTTTTTTTTTTTTCCTTGTCAAATCTTGACCCCTATAACTTTTTGGTATTTATGTGTACAGAGCTGTATGGGGGCTCATTTTTTGCGGGACGATCTGAAGTTTTTATTGATACCATTCTGGGGTGTGTATGACTTTTTGATCACTTTTTATTTATTTATTTTTTAGAAAAAAAAAGCGACAAAAAACGCTTTTGGACGCTTTTTTCCGCCACACAATTCGCCGTATTGGAATTTTTTTTTTTATATTTTAAAGGTATGGGCGTTTTCAGTCACGGTGATACCAATGATGTCTATATTTATTGTTATTTAGGTATTTATTTTTTAATTATACGGAAATGGGGGTGATTTGAACTTTTATATCTTTTTTATTTTTTATATATTTTTTAACATTTTTTTTAAATTTTTTTTTACTATTTGAAAGCTCAAATATGGGCTTATATATTGTGGCTTTTCTTTTTTTTCCTTTATGAGCAATTATGGATTTTATAGACTCAGAAATCCAATAATTGCTCATTTCTTATCCTGGCCTGCCATCTAGTGGCCAGAATAAGAATTGCACTTTGAAAACTGTAATCCTCACCAGCGAGGATTACAGTTTTCATATGGTGTACAGACACCCCAATTGGCCACACGGGGTGATCGAATGCTAAGCGAATGCTTCCGGGTTGAGACGCAACTAGATGCCGTGATCACGTGTGATCACGGCATCTAAACTCCGAGGAAGGCGCCGCCGATGGCGGTAAGTAGAGGGCAAGTCTCTGCTGTTAGAAACAGCAGAGACTTGCTGGCCATGACGCCCGCCGCACCCGCGAGCGGGCGCCATGTGCCCGCATCGCCCCAGCGCCGTACATGTACGGCGCTGGGTGCGAAGGGGTTAAAGCATAAAATTGTCCATGAAATATGGCTAACTCATGGTATAAAAATCATGAATCAATGGTTCAAACACGGATGGATCATGGACACTATCATAGCTCAAACATGGACTGTGCCATTATGGACATATCACAGACAAAGACGTGTGAATAAAAGCCTTAGGCCTCGTTCACATTTCTGTTTTTCACGGATGCGTGCTATCCTCATTTTTTAACTATTGATTTTAACGGGTTTGTTCACACATGAGTGGATTTTCACTGACCATGGGAGTGCATGACATGAATTTTTTACCCCGTAGAAGAATGGTCTATTACTACTGCTATTGGGTTGTCCACATGGTTTTCTGCATAAGTAATTCTATAACGCTTTGATTCTATAATTGGGGTGAAATAGTAATCTATTTTTTTTCAGTTATTTCAGTTATTACTCCTTTGAAAACCATGGTGCTAATGTTGTGGAAGAGCCAGAGGCATCTCCTAACGGCCTGCAACCCTTTTCCAGCAGTCAAGGATCCAGAACCTCAGCAGAAAGGAGCTGTGTTTCCTTCCCATGATTTACTGGTACTGATTCTTCTCCCCCTAGTCACTCATTTCGCCAGCAATCAGTCACAAAAGTGAATGAAAAAAGAAACCCTGCCTTTCCATATGGTGGACTCTGCACCTTTTCAGAGAATTGATGGCTTGTGTTCAGCCAAGGTGGATTGTCCCAAGCTGTCATTACTTCTCCAAAAAAGGTAGTACCAGCCATGCACAGATATGTTGAGCAGGAGGTGGGCCAGTCCTTGAGCCTGTCAGTGTCTGGTACAGTACACTGCAGAACCGATGTATACAGTTGTAACTATGGTCAATATCTGTCCTTTATGGCTCACTGGGTAAATGTAGCTCCTGTCCAGTGTCTCTGAGTTCTCAAACTGTGATTCTGGTGCCAATGTCCTCCTCTGCCTCCTTATCTTCAAGCTTATCCTCAGCCTCCACTGTTCGGAGTGGTTCTCCAGCATACCACCTGTGCAGAACACGGTGGTGTCACGGTGTTCTGCACTTGCCCTGCCTGGGCAAACAGAGTCACAATGGGGAAGAACTGCTTGCATCCTTCAACAAGAAATCAAATCCTGGAAATTGGAACCATGGTTACTGATAACAGGAAGAACATTGTGTCAGCACTGCATCAAGAAGGGCTGACTAATGCTTTAATATGTTTGCTACCTAGTTCCTCAAGTCTTCCAACTGCAAGACTTCTTGAAAATGGCCAGGAAACTGTGTATGCATTTCAGCCACACTTACACTACAAAACATACCTTACTTCAGCTGCAAAGGCAGCATAGCATTCCCCAACATCTCCTCATATGACACGTTTCCACATGTTGAAACTCCAGGCTCCACATTTGGACTGACCATATGAGCAGAGGAAGGCTGTGACAAATCCTGCACCTCGCAGCCCACCTGACGTCAATTATACCAAGCTCACGAGACATGGTTATGTCACTGGTTACCAAGACATGACATTACACTCTCCCTAGGAGCATGTAAGGTCAGCTTGGTGCAGTTTACACATATGCCTCCTGTCCTCCTGTCCTGTTAACCCTCCCTTCCTTGTCCTAGCAGCCAAAACCCATTATGTCCCATAGCTCTGGACCGGAAGGTCACAGGGACTAATGGATCTGCCTGGGTTTCGGCTACAGGTGGAGACCAAACATAGTGCCATTAGGCTCCTGCTTGGAGATCTCTGTATTTCCCCTTCCTTGCATCCTACCACTAAACTATGACCAGAGGCATGCCCGTCTCGGACACTGTGTTGCAGATATAACTGGTTTATGCCTATGATGGAGGGCCAATTCCTAATTCCTTGATCTGGGCAACAACTGACACTCCCTGCAGAGGGTTTTTCTTGCAGGATGACTTGGCCTCTGTGCTGTCTGATTGAGATGTTAATTTGTACACATGTGCCCTGCTTGAAGCCAGGAACCCTGCGGAGTTTATTCTCTCTGCTCTCTGGCAGCAAATGGCTGGAATAAGATCATGGATGGCATTAGATCCTTATTCCACATTGCTCACAATAATTCCACATTCCTCACAGAGGCCATGAATGATTTCTTGATCATGCAGGAGGACAGTAGTACTCCACTATGTAGCTTTCACTTATGCGTGACACTTGCCATTTGCTCAGGCCCTTTGAGGAGGCCACTTTTTTTGTCTGTTGCCAGGACTATGGAATGAATAATGTCATTCTATGTACTCCTTCACATCCTGGTGCATATGCTGATAGATTTGGCTGGCCAAGGAGGAGTATAAAGAGGAGGAGGACATTCATGTGCAAGCAATGTATACAGAAATAGGTTGCTTATCTGCACAAGTGACAGGAGAGGATCAAGAGGAAAAGGAGGAGCATTAGGGCACTGAGGAAGACTAATTAGATTACCTGGACACACTGTGGAAGTATGCAGTGAAGATGGAGGCAGGCAGTCCCTCCTAGTTCCTTGCATGCTGAGTAGCTTGCGTAGTGACAGCCTCATTATCACCATTCATCAGAGGGATGACTACTGGCTCTCCACCATGTTAGATCCTCCCTACTGGTCCAAAAGGGTGCCTTTTTCCACCTGCTGAGAGGGAGGATAAACTCAACTACCAATGATACATCCTATGTAGTCAGTTGGCTTCTGCCTATATGTGCCATCAGCCCTCTACACTCACGCTCCACTGCCATGACTGGTGGAACGGGGGGGGGGGGTGTAGGAGCAGCACCAGCTCCATCAGCAGCAGCTTAAGTCTACAATCTCTACTGAGCACTTTTCTTTATCCACCTGCTAAAGAAACTACCCACCAGCAGCATAAGCAGGATAATGACCAGAACAACCAGAACCAGCAGGTATTGGCATACTTGGACTGTACCCTGCCACTTCACATCAAAGATCCACTGGACTACAGGCCAGCCAAGCTTGATTTGTGGCCACAACTGGACGAGTTTTCCCTGGGCAAGCTTTCCTGGCCAGCCAGTAGTATGGCATCAGAGAAGGTGTTTAGTGCAGTGGGGGTCATAGTTAAAGTGAACTCACCTTTCCGCAAAAAATATTGAGAGACTTACTTTTGTAAAGATTAATCAGGCGGGGATCAGCCAGGATTTCCACACACCAATGCCTGATGCATCAGACTAGATCATTCTTGGTGCAGCACCAAAAAATTGTGAAAAATGGGCTATTACGGGCGGAGCCTAACCGCACGCTGAGACGGCTGCAGCTTGCTGAGCTCCTGCTGCTGGAGTCCTGAATTATTAACTACAGTGATCCCCAATTGCCTACAAAATGGTAAAAAACGGCAAAGATCGATCCAGACACTCACCAGACACTCGAAAGGGGAAGAAGACACAAGCGGACATGGACAAATTCCTAAAGAGAAGGTCCAGTATGTCCCCACCCCGCGCTCTCAAGATGCTGGCGAGCGCGCGGGAACAAGCAGAGGAGGCACAGGAAGACTCCGATAAGGAGAGCGTGCCGGAGTCTGTAGTTACCGATAGAGAACAGGACGCTTCACAAGTGACCAAATCCTTCCTAAAAAGAACAATACGCCAAGGCCTGGCCCCGGTGATGAAAGAACTCTCTTCCATTAAACTGGAGGTATGTCATATAGGCCACAGGGTTGAAGCCCTTCAGACAGCACAGGCCGCCGTTGTACAACATAGTGCTGCACTACAACAACAACTCGAGGCTCACTCAGCTTGCCTTAATGCTGCCTATTCTTTAATTGAGGACCAGGAAAATCGCAGCAGAAGAAAAAACATAAGCTTCAAGGGTCTACCAGAATCGTTGGCCCCGGATCTTCTGGAGTGCTCCACAAAGATATCTTTACAGATCTCTTGGGTCCAGACCTAGCTGCCACAATCATTATTGAAAGAATACACAGGTCCCTTCACCCGATGCCTAAACCTGAAGATCCCTCAAGAGATATAATTTGTGCCCTTCTTAGCTTCCAAGACACGGCAGCCATTCTGTCTGCTGCCAGGGACCGGAAAACGTTAAAATACGATCAGGCTCACATCTCTCTATTCCAATGCTGGCTAAACGGAGAGTTCTTAAGCCATTAACTGATATGCTTCGGAACAAGAAAATTTTCTACAAGTGGCTGTTCCCTTTTGGACTCACTTTTGCAGCTGGCAACAAGAGATGCACCATACGCACCCCAATGCTTAATATCCAACCACTGGATATACCATCTTGGCTACATGTCTATGAGGAGGAACCGACACCATCCTTGCCGCGACTCGAACAGTGGTCTGTAGTTTTCTAAACACCGATCCCCTAAGAATAAGGCACCACCAACTTGAACACCTATTGGAAACACTTGATACGGGATTCATCTGTTCCTTGAAGGGACTCATTGCTGTTAAGTAATATACACCGCTGATAGTTATGTTTTTATTCCCTGGTTTTTTAACATCTTGACATTTTTGGTGTCGGTAAGAGCCGACAGGGGTGTCAGGAAGAGCCGAGTACCCGCAGGACCGAACCTTCTAAATTGAGGGTCTGGCTCTGGGGCGGCTGCAGGCTGGTACCATTAGGCTGGTCCCCACTGCACCACCAATGAAAAGAGGGGGGGTGGGGGCGCCTGTGGCCACTGCCACCAATGTTTATTATACTGGGGGGGGAGGGCGCACTGCGCCACCAATGTGTTAAACCGAGGGGGGGGTGTCGGGCGCACTGCGCCACCAATGTATTGTATACTGGAGTTGCCATGGTAACCGGACGCCTCCGGTTACCATGGCAACCCCCTAAATATACACTGGGGGGGCGACAAATTCCTGTCGCCCCCCCGCCCCCCCAGTGTATATTTAGGGGGTTGCCATGGTAACCGGAGGCGTCCGGTTGCCATGGTAACTGATCGGAGCCGAGCGATAACGCTGCTGGGCTCCGATCCCCACTGCCACCAATGTATCTTATACTGGGGCAGTTGGGGCATTGCGCCACCAATGTTTTAATACTGGGGGGTTTGGGTGAAGGGCGCACTGTGCCACCAATGTTTTTACACTAAGGGGGGGAGGAGGGCGCACTGCGCCACCAATGTTTTAATCGGGAGGGGGTGGGTTTTAAAACACCAGCGCAGCCCCGATTTCCTCAAGGAGATCGGAGCTCCGCTGAAGTCTTACCATTAAAACTGTAGTTCCATGCGCCATCTGGTGGTGGTTTCATGTAACTACACTTTTATTTAATGACTGAAGCGATATCGCTCTGCGCTCACGCGATCCTGCTGTGAGCGCCAAAGCTGCTACATCTGTATGTTCTGCTTTACGGTCAAATTTATTATCTGAGTTTTTTGGGGGGATTCAGGGCTCTGAGCTCTCTGATTAGGCCGAGAGATACATATCTCCCCCCCCCCGGCCATACGCCTCAGTGGCGACCAACATCGCTTGATTGAGGCGTATTTCTGTACATGTAATGTTTGGAATATGTTAATTCCTGTTACTTGTTCTGTTCTTCCCTCCCAGATCCTATTCATGTGGATTACTCACTGTAGACCTGAAGACTAGAGATGAGCGAGCATTCTCGTCCGAGCTTGGTGCTCGTTCGAGCATTACGGTACTCGTAAGTGCTCGATGCTCGGATGAGTAGAGGTAGAGGACTGTTGAAGCCACAAAAGTGCGAACAGGTGATGTCGTGGATTGCGGACAATGCTTCAAGAAATTTGTCCACCAGTCAGTCTTCCATGCAGTCCACCCACGTTACCCAAGGGAGCACTCCTCTGGCTCATCCACCTCAACCTCCTTCCCCCCCAGTCTGCCCCCTCCTAGGAAAATTTGGAATGTGATCCGACATACTCTGAGGAACTGTTTTCACAAACCACTTCTCAGGTTGCTGCTGACCTCTTTCCCGATGCCCAAGTTTTCCAACTGTCGCAGTCTGTGGGTGATGATGATGACATTGTTGACTTAGTGGAAGAAGTTTGTAAAGAGGTGTTGGACGATGAGGAGACAGGGTTGTCAGACAGTGGTGAAGTTGTTGTCAGGGCAGGAAGTACGAGGGGGGAGCAGACTGAGGAATCGGAGGATGACGAGGTGACTGACCCAAGCTGGGTTGATAAGCCGAGTGAAGACAGTGCTTCTGAGGCGGAGGCGAGTGCTGCACCAGAACAGGTTGTAAGAGGCAGTGGTGTGGCCAGAGGGAGAAGCAGGGCAAGAGATGGTGCATCAGCAGCAACTGTTTAACGTAGTGAAGCTCCCGTGGCGAGGCCTAGATGTTTGCAAGTCTGGAGGTTCTTTAAAGAAAGTGAGGATGACCGACGGACCAAGGCCGTTCACCTCCTGCGGGTCACACCACGGCTCCTTCCCCTGTGTCACTCGCTGCGTCTGCTAGTCAACCCCTGCCAAGGACCCCGGCATGAGCGCCTCCCGCCGGAAAACCACACCTTCGCCTCCACGATCCTCCACAGCGTCCACCAATGTGTCCCAGAGCAGCGTTCAGCTGTATTTACAGCAGACGCTGGAGCGCAAGAGGAAATACAGTTCCTCCCACCCACATGCCCAAGCCCTCAACGTCCACATCTCCAAATTTCTGAGCCTGGAGATGCTGCCCTATAGGCTGGTAGAGACCGAGACCTTTCGCAATCTCATGGCGGTGGCTACCCCTCGGTATTCGGTCCCCAGCCGCCACTATTTTTCCCGATGTGCCGTCCCATCCCTACACTAGCACGTGTCACAGAACATCATCCGTGCCCTGACCAACACTGTTTCTGAGAAGGTCCACCTAGCCACGGACACGTGGACAAGTGCTGCTGGGCAGGGACACTATATATCATTGACGGTACATTGGGTTAACTTGGTGGAGGCTGGGACCGAGTCTGACCCTGGGGCCGCTCATGTACTGCCCACACCGAGGATTGCGGGGCCTACCTCGGTCACGGTCTCTCAGACGTACTATGCCTCCTCCTCCGAATTACCATCCGAGGGCACGGCGCCTTCAGTCGGTAGCTCTAGGCGCACCAGCAGTGCCGTGGGTAAGCGCCAGCAGGCGGTGCTCAAACTGCTGAGCTTAGGTGACAAAAGGCACACCGCCCAAGAGCTGTTACAGGGCATCACGGCGCAGACCGATCTGTGGCTGGCACCGCTGAACCTCAAGCCAGGCATGGTTGTGTGTGACAACGGGCGTAACCTGGTGGCGGCTCTGCAACTCGGCAGACTGACACATGTGCCATGCCTGGCCCACGTGTTCAATCTTATAGTTAAGCGGCTCCTCAAGACATACCCCAATCTGTCTGATTTGCTCACCAAGGTGCGCCGCATCTGTGCACATTTCCGCAAGTCTAGCACAGATGCTGCCACTCTCAGGGCAGCGCAGCGCCGCCTGCAACTGCCCGCTCACCGACTGTTGTGCGACGTGCCCACAAGATGGAATTCGACATTAAACATGTTATCCAGAGTTTACCAGCTGCACAGAGCGATTTTAGACTGCCAGATGGCAACTTCCACCAGAACTGGTAGTCAGGTCACTCAGATTCCTCAAGTCTACAATGAGGAGTGGACGTGGATGTCTGATATCTGCCAGGTGTTGACCAACTTTGAGGAGTCAACACAGATGGTCAGCGGCGATGCCGCTATTATCAGCCTCACCATCCCACTGCTTTTCCTGTTGAAAAACTCACTGCTCAGCATGAAGTCGGATGCTTTTCGCTTGTCACAAGAGACGGTGGCTGAAGATACGTCGCTTGATAGCCAGAGCACCCTCCGGTCTGTTTCTCAGCGTGTATCGGAGGAGCGGGATGAGGATGAGGAGGAAGAGGAGGAGAATGTCGGCGAGACAGAAGAGGGTACCAATGCTCAGTCCTTCTTAACTCTTGAGCGTGTATGGGCTGAAGAGGAGGAGGAGGAGGAGGAAATGGAGAGTCAGGCCAGTGAGGAGAGGGAATTATTGCATGTTGGGACTCTGGCGCACATGGCAGACTTCATGTTAGGCTGCCTATCCCGTGACTCTCGCGTTAGAAGCATTTTTTCAAACACCGATTACTGGGTGTTCACTCTCCTGGACCCAAGGTACAAGCTGAACCTTTCCACTCTCATCCCTGTAGAGGAAAGGAGTATGAGAGTGAATCAATATCAACAGGCCCTGGTGCACAAGCTGAAACAATCCTTCCCATCTGACGCCGGTAGCGGCAGAGGACGTGGTTCTGTGGGCCAAGTAGCGGGGGAGAGGAGGCGAGCTGGCAGCTTGTCCAGCACTGGCAGGGGAACACTCTCCAAGGCCTTTGCCAGTTTTATGTCACCCCAGCAAGACACTGTCACTTGTCCCCAGTCTAGGCAGAGTAGGGGGAGCTGTACAGAAAGATGGTGAGGGAGTACCTAGCTGACCATACCGTACCATACTGGGTTTCAAAGCTGGAAACGTGGCCTGAACTGGCGCTGTACGCCTTGGAGGTGCTGGCCTGCCCTGCCGCTAGTGTGTTGTCAGAGCGGGTATTCAGTGCAGCTGGTGGCGTCATCACCGATAATCGTACACGCCTGTCAACTGACAGCACTGACAGGCTGACGCTTATTAAAATGAACAAAGCCTGGATTTCACCGGAATTCAAATCTTCTCCGGGGGAAAGCAGCTAAAGATTAACATTACTTATGTATCCGATTACTCTTCTCTACTCCTCCTCCTCCACCTTGTCGTCTTTGCATAGCGTTGACCCAAAAAACGCAATTTTTTAGAGGTCCAACTGGTACTCTTTTACCACAGTTTTTCCTGAGGGCCACCTACAGGCCCTCTCTCTAAACAATTTTTCCAGAGGTCCACCTACAGGCCCTCTCTCCAAACAATTTTTCCGGAGGTCCACCTACAGGCCCTCTCTCTAAATAATTTTTCCGGAGGTCTACCTATAGGTCCCCTCTCCAAACAATTTTTCCGGAGGGCCACCTACAGGCCCTCTCTCTAAACAATTTTTCCGGAGGTCCACCTACATGCCCTCTCTCCAAACATTTTTTCCGGAGGTCCACCTACAGGCCCTCTCTCTAAATAATTTTTCCAGAGGTCCACCTACAGGCAGTGTCAACTACAGACACTGTAAAACAATGTTTCAGGAGCATCAAACAGACAGTCCAAAACAATTTTTCAGGAGGCGCAAGTACCCACATTTAAAAAAAAAAAATTTTTTGCTGAGGGTCGACTTTATGTACTCCGAAAAGAAAAAAAATGTGGAGGCTCAACAAAAGCCATTTCACTGCATTCTCAGTCGGACAAAAGTCATTGGTGGTGTAACCGCCATGCTGTGTCAGGCTAAATTTTTGGGTGCTTCACCAGCTACCGCATACTAACTCGCCTTTCTTGGTCTGGGTGAGCACAATTGCCATGAGGGTAACCACCAGGCTGTTGCAGGAGAATTTGGGGTAATGGTGGGATTAGGCAGCCTCAGAGGCATCCATGCATGCTGCCCCTGCTGTTTCCTGTCCATTTCCGTGGTGTTTCCATCATTTTCTGAGGTTTCCAGGTTTTCACCCAGCCTTCCCTAGACAGAGCCTTGGTCCCCTGCAAAAATGCTCGAGTCTCCCATTGACTTCAATGGGGTTTGTTACTTGAAACGAGCACCCGAGCATCGGGAACAGTTCGTCTCGAATAACGAGCACCCGAGCATTTTAGTGCTCGCTCATCTCTACTGAAGACCCAACAAGGCATCTATAAAAGTTACCGCATTCAATGTGAGAGGCTTTAACGTACCTCAAAAGAGATCTCAGGTTATTTCTATTCTTAAACACCTACAAACTGATATTTGTTTCTTACAAGAAACCCATCTGAAATACGGAAGAGTTCCTAACCTTCCTAAAACCTACTTCGGCCTATGGTATCATAGCTGCCATGTTGGGGCTTCAAGAGGCACTAGCATTGCAATTAAGAAGTCTATTCCTTTCTTACACTCTGTTACTTATGCAGGCACCTCTGTCATTTCCCAGGTTAACTTCAGGAGAATATATAAAGCCTTAAACAATGCCCAGTTAATAGATGTCTGGAACAGGGGCGTAGCAGTGGGGGAAGCAGGGGAAACAGCTGCTTTGTGGCCCAGACCCACAAGGGGCCCCCTCAGGAGGGAGACTCATTTTTTTTTTGTCAGGGCCCCCTCAACAGTATTATACAATGACGTTATATACAGTGACACTATAGGAAACGGATGGAGCGGCTGTCAGGCCTTGTCTGGGAGAGCTCATTCTTGACTAGTCACAAGAGTGAGGGTTGCATGTGAGTTGTGGGTTGCGAAGAAGTTTCTGGGGGGGCCCCATTCAAAAATTTGCTGTGGGGCCCAGTTAGTTGTAGTTACGCCACTGAGAATGTAGCATGTAAACACTAAGGATTACACATACTACTCCACAGTACACAACACCTACCAAAGACTGGATTATGTTTTCTGTTCAGCTAACTATATCCAATCTGTGGGAAGCGCAGAAATCGGACCCATCGCTATCTTTGACCATGCACCGGTGACGATCTCCTTACGAGTATCTGATCTACCATTTAGAGAATGGCAATGGCGTCTTAATAAAACATTATTAGATCAGGTGTCACTGTCAAATCGCTGGAGGACAAACTGTCTTTCTTTTTTGAGCTAAATGACACAGGTGAGGTCTCGCGGGGAGTTGTCTGGGAGACTCACAAGGCATTCATTAGGGGGGAACTCATAGCGTTAAGCGTGGCCAAGAAAAAATAATATGTTAAAACACTAAATTCCCTCTTAGCGCAAATAGCATCACTGGAAATGATATACAAGCGATCCGCCTCACTTTCAGCTCAACAGGATCTGACTGACCTTAAAAGGCAATTGCTGAATCACCTGAACATAACCTCAGCCAAAGCATTCCAATATTCCAAATTTAAATACTACTCCCATGGAGATCGAGGAAATAAACTTATGTCTCGCCTATTCAAAAAAGAGAAGAATCCTCATACATTTTATCTATAATCAATACAATAGGGAATGAGATCACTCAAACTACTCAAATAGCCGAGGAGTTCAGGAGATTTTATGCAGCGCTTTATAATCTGGAACAATCTCAACAAGACACAAACAATCTTGGTGACTTGCCAATAGACAGTTTCTTAGAGTCTTTAACCCTACCTACGGTCCCCCCCCCCCAGGCTCACTTGACCCTTACAGCCCCAGTCACTGCCGATGAACTATCTGCAATAGTGAAATCCCTCCCACTTAACAAAAGTCCAGTACCGGATGCGCTTCCTTCTGGTTATTACAAGACATTACTAATGCCCTTATTACCACGTATGCTTGACTGGCGTAATGCGCTCTTACAGGGTTCTCCCTTACCAGCACAGGCACTATCGGCTCAGATTACACTTATCCCTAAAGAGGGCAAGACCCCACTAACTGCGGTAGCTACCGTCCAATTTCGCTTTTAAATGTCGACATAAAGATCTGGGCTAAGCTACTTGCGAACCGCCTTAAGGGTTTAATGCCTCACCTAATTCATCCGGAGCAGGTAGGGTTCATACCAGGGAGAGAAGGGTGTCATAACTCACAGAAGGTTATCCTTACCATTCATCACGCCCTTGCTCACAATATGCCCCTTGTTCTCCTTAGTACGGATGCAGAAAAGGCCTTCGATAGAGTCAGTTGGCCTTTTTTGGTCAAAACACTTGAAAAATTCGGATTTCCCCAACAATATGTACAGGCAATAATGTCACTTTACAAGGCGCCCAGTGCCCGCTTAAGAGTATACGGTACACTGTAGGGTACCTTCCCCATTGCTAATGACACCAGGCAGGGCTGCCCTTTATCCCCTTACCTATTCATCCTAACAATAGAAACACTTTTTCAAGCTATTAGAGAAAATAAAAACATACAGGGTGTCCGTATAGGAAGCACTACACACCAGTGTGCTGCATTTGCAGACGACTTGCTTTTGTTGATTTCAAACCCCATACAAGATTTCCCACATGTCCTAGACCTATTTGAAAGATTTGGAGCACTCTCCAACTTCAGGATCAATTACAGCAAGTCGGAAGCACTTAATATTAATATTTACCCCGGTAACGTTGCAACTCTGAAACACTTGGCCCCTTTTCATTGGCAATTATCCCAAATTAAATACCAAGGCATTCAAATTACTAATAAACCATCTTTACTATATAATGCTAATTACCCACCCCTGCTACAAAAAATAAAGACGCAGCTCTCTGCGATATCCGCACCATTCCTTTCTTGGATAGGGAGGAAAAATCTATTGTCTATTTTAGAGATGAGCGAATCAATTCGTCGATTCGTTCATTCGTATCGAATCTTGGGATTTTTTAGCGGCAAAGCGAATCCGAATATTAGGTGCTTCGCTTCGGCTTTGTACGCATTCGATACGTATTTTGTCCTATCAATTATATGCTATTGCTACGTATAAGTTACTCTATACGCTGTTGCGTACGAATTCAATTGACTGGGGAGGCATGGTATGGAGCACCGACCCCTATGAGGAGAAGGAACCGGAGGAGATCTACGTCTCTCAATATGTCCGGCAGCCTAAGAAGTCGGTTGAGGTGCCCGCTGAGGTGTTCACTCCGCTGGCTGACACGGCGGAGGCGGCAGGAGTTCCTGCTCCGCCGCGGATGGACTACTTTTTACTGTACGTTCGTTATTAGTGCGCGAATGTTCGCTAATAGCACATAATAATGTATATTTTGTACGCAAACACAACAAATCTATTTGTTGAATATATACGAATCTTAGGAAAACTTCGGCGAATAATTTTTTGAATCATTCGCTCATTTCTAGTCTACTTATATCATGCCTAAGTTACTAAGTAGGTTAACATCTACTTCAGATGTTACCTATCTCAATACCCTGTTCCTTTTTCAGAAGAGTGAAATCTGCTTTCAGCACATTTCTGTGGCGGGGTAGACGTCCCAGAATATCATATGCTAGACTTATTCTCCCACGTCAGGCAGGTGGATTTGGACTCTATGACCCCCAGACATACCACTTTGCAATTCAATTAAAAAGATGGCTACAGTTAGTCAATCCTCTTCATAATAACCTTAGTTCGCAATGCGAAAGGCCCTCTTGGACTACACTTGAAGAGATAAGACTGTGGGACATCCCGAGGAAGTCCCCTCCGTCAAGCGTTATTTCAGAAAATGTGTTTAGGGTTATTAAACTTCTTAACAAAGATAACTGTCTACTCAACTTTCCTTCAAAGTGTATGCCTGCTAAATTTCTACCATTCATATCACAACCGAACCTGCCGACTCTACCTCCAGGTTGGGGCAGATGTAAATTACATAGCCTACAGGACTTTCTTGGGCTAGCCAGAGAGTCCCCAGATTTCTCTTTCCTAGTAACAGCCGACTCACCCCCTCTTGACTTTATAGCAAGAACAAATTTATGTAATACAGTGGCTGAATTTAACAAGAAATCTCCTGTCCTCCCCACATCCACTTGGTTAGAAGAACTAGTTTACTCTGCTCATATACACATTCACATTCTCATGGATTCTCCCGCTGTGTAAGAGTCCAGGAAAACTCCTATAAAACCATGGTAAGATGGTATAAAACTCCGGTAGTATTACAACAGATGGGTCTAAGCAACTCTAATTTGTGCTGGAGATGTGGGAAAGCTAAAGGGACACTGAGACACATACTCTGGTTTTGCCCCTCTGGTTCAAACATTTTGGGACAGTGTTCTTAAAGTAGTGAGAAAAATATTTAACATAAGTTTTTCTTTCACACCTGAATCCATACTCTTATGGTTGCCAAGTGATCATTGGATACCCTCCAAACAGAACCTACCCACGCACCTTATCCAAACCGCTAAACTTATGATACCGATAAACTGGCTGAGCCCATCTCCGCCTCCTCTCTCAGCTTGGCTTGCCAGAGTAGACCAAATATGCAGATTGGAAGAGTTGGCAAGCTGGGCAAATAGATCTCACTCATCCTTTACTAAGCTATGGAAACCTTGGTTAGATTATAGACAGCCCCAACAACGGACTACAGCAGACAACCAACCTGATCTCTAATGTACTGTATTGTAAAGCACTGTTTTGGGGTACAATAAGATGCCTTCAGGGAGGATGTTTATGTCTTTTCATTTCTTCTGGTATACTCTATGTACTTATTCCCAATAATTCTACAGATCCGCTGTCATTTAAGATGTTAAAGGGCGAATTCTGGGAGAGGCTATACGCCTATTGTTATTTATTCTGTGTTGTTAATTGACATTCATGATGTTAATTTGTAACCCTCACCCCCCACCCCCACCCCTCCTATACCTGTCCCTTACACTCCCCCCACTCAACCTTCCATTATCATCCCTTCCTCCCCCCCTTTTTTCCCCTACTACCCTGACTATCCCCACCCATTCATGAAAGAAAAATCCTGTGAGAACTAGTAATATAATTGTTTTGAGGGAAACGTCTTGCTTGGTCATAACACCTTGTATATCTCTGACACCCGTAACATATTTCATCTGATTCTCAATAAACAAATTTATGATTAAAAAATGGGCTATTACTTCTGGCCATGTGCTTCAGCCACTATTCTGATGCTGCCACCCACCTGATACCACACACCTGCTGCCATCTTCTCCTACTGCTACCATCTTGTGCTGTTACTGCCACTGCTGTTGCCCACCACCTCCTCAATCTGGGACCGGGCCACTATGTTTACTCCTCATGCTATTGTCACCCTCACCACTCTGTGACTGTCCACTATGTTGACTTCTCATGCTGTTGCCACCCTCCCCACTCCGTGACAGGGATAATAGTGTCTCTGTTTGTCCTTGTTGACATCAATGTTTAATTTACCCTTCTTCTGATCTGTCTGAAGAAACAAAAAATGAAAAAAAAAAAAAAAAACAGATCTAGCCTTTGTAGCATCCATAAGGCCTCTGTCACATGGCCAGTACTTTGCATCAGAAATTGCTCATGATTTAGAACCCAAAAGCAGAAGTGGATAAAAAACACAGAAGACATGAAAATATTCCATTCACGTGGACTCTCTATTCTGCACCCACTCCTGTTTTTATTTAGCTTTAGCAATACTGATAAATTACTGACCAAATTCTTTGAAGGTAGATGCTTAAAGCACAGGATCCATTTTTTTCTTGTAATGGGTCAGAAGAAGAGAAAAATAAACAGTGACATTAAGATAAATTTACTGCTGACACCCTCTTCACTTTGTCAGGGGGGCAATACTCATTTCAGTGTAACAGATCAGATTCTGTAGAAATTCATGTGGAATCAGCTGATGATGATATTCAAGGAGTACACTCTTTCACTTTATAGTAGAATCTTCAGCCACTGTATGGTTCTATTATACTTGACGCTAACATTCACCTCTAAGGATAAGTTCACATTAGCCCCACCTGTCATGCTGTTCAGTCTGCAGTGTCTTATCTCTTCCTATATTACATAACTGACAATCCATGGGATCTTCCCTCACCATGTAGGAGTGCAATAAACAGCAAGCAAATCAAAATATGTCTGTTGTGGGGGGTTTGCTCTGGTGGACACTTGTTAGCTGTGCAAGAAGCAGGGACACAGACAGGTGACAGTCCAAATCAAGAGTTTTTATGTCCCACTTTCTTAAACAAACACAAGCATAGCCTTAACACATCAGCTTAAATAAACAAAACCCTGCTCGGCTGAGCCAATACATAATATAAAAGACAATTCCCTAACTATACGTGGGACTGGCTACCAGGCCCACGGGTACAAATCACACGTATTTGGTGGCTCATGCAATACCTTCAGCCGTTCAGTATGCAGCTTCTCCAGGTATATGGCCACACTGCTCAGCTCTAATCTGGGCTTTTTATTAGGCCCTAACGAGCCCATGTGATCCTCAGCTGTGGGGCTATTGGAAGCCCCCGGGTGGAGTGAGCGTCCCACTGCCAACCTCACTCACTCCAGTATAAGCAGGCCCAGTACTAACTTTACAATCTGCCTGTGTTAGCTATGGCTAACAAAGACAACACAGGCTATCAATCCTGCTTATGCTGTGTCTGAGTTATGTCCCTTTCACACGAGCGGGAGACTCACATGTCTCCCGCAACGCATCTACAGGGCTGGACTCCTGCACTGACTGGGATCGCATATAATGCTATGCGATCCCTGTCAGTGCCGAGTCCAGCCCTGTAGATGCGTTGTGGGAGACATGCGAGTCTCCCGCTCATGTGAAAGGGGCATTAACCTGTTGGTTCCCAGAGACACACCCAAGACTTACCACACAGCAGTTAACCATTTCAGTGGCAGATATCGGTTCTCCAAAACCATGCCTTTCCTACACTGTATATAATCCTATTATATATAGAAGGGTTACTTTAGACTTTCCCTTTAAAGGAAAACTGTCGTCAAAATGAGAAATATATCTAAAATGTTAAAACATGCAATGTAAGTTTTAGAATTTTTTGTGCTTATATTTTTTTTTTTTACATTAAAGGAAATATTGAAAAAATTCATAATAATTGTGTAGAACTTCTTATGTTGACCAGCAGGGGGAGAACAACTGAAAAGTTGAGTGTAGGGAAGCCGTCTGTAGCTCAGTGCTGTAAACTGTTATCTGGCTATTCACACCTCCTGTGACATCACTCTGCTCTTAAGGTCCTTTTACACGGGCCGATTATCGGCCGAAAAATCGTTCCTAGGAACGCTAGTGCCTATAATCGGCCCGTGTAAAAGAGGCCCTAATCAGCCGACGAACGAGCAAAACGCTCGTTCGTCGGCTGATTGGATCTTTTGTAGAAACCAAAAGATCCAATCTGTCGGGCGCACATCGCCCTGTGTAAACAGGCGATGTGCGCCTGACACTATGGAGCTTCCCGGCCACACGAGTGATACAGCGATCACTCGTGCGGCCCGGCGCTCGATTCGTCGGGCCGTGTAAAGGCTCCCTGCCCGAGCGCCGATATCGCTGATTGGCGCTCGGGCAGGGAGAATAATCGGCCCGTCTAAAAGGGCCTTTACTTGCTTATCTGATAACAAGAGATTGTCTTCCACAATACAGTGTCCAGCGGCCATCTTGTTGTGGTCTGCACTGTGATAGCATAGGAGGCACAGTCATCAATGGTATTTCCAATTGTGATGCTGATTATTCCTCCACCACAGGAATTTTCTCCACTGATAGGTAGCAGAGTTAGGCCCCATTCACACGTCCATATAATGTGTCCGCATCCGTTTCCGCAATTGCGGACAATTTTGCGGATAGGATGCAGATCCATTCATTTCAATGGGTCCCGAAAAAATGCGGACAGTACACCGTGTGGTGTCCGCATCCATGTGTCCGTTCCGACTGTCCGCAAACAGAAATCCTCCTGTCCTACTTTTCCTCTGATTTTGCGGTCCGTAGCCCAATACAAGTCTATGGGACGTCCGTAAATGCGTAAGACATGCGGAAAGCCATCCGCATGTCATCCGTATTTGCGGATTCCGTTCCAGGAGGGGTGAAAAAAAAAGATGTTATTCATCCTTCGTTTTTTTGCGGACATATGGATACATCCTTTCCGTTTTTTACGGAAAGACGGAACCGATGTCCTGGAAAAACTGAGTTTTTTGCGGAACAACGGATCCGCAAAAAACTGACCATTTTCCAGGATGTGCAAAAATACGGACGTGTGAATGCGGCCTTAGGGTGGTAGTGCATGACTGAGTTTGATCTGAGAAACTCTTTCATTGTGCGTTACTTCCACCAAGCTTTTCTGTCTGCACCCCTGGGATCTGGCCCTTGTCTTTGTATGCCTCTTGCTTGTCTGCGCCCCTGGGCCCTTATCTGTGCCCCACTCCCTCTTTGTCTGCGCCTCTCTGTTTCTTGTCTCTGCTGCCCCCTGTGTGCGCCACCCTGGCCCTTATCTGTGCACCCTTCACCCCCCTCCCCCCCCCCCGGACCTTGCTTGTGACCCTGCCCTTTACCCCTTATCTGGTCACCACTGGCCCTTTTCAGTGTAGCCCCTAGCCTTATCTGCGCCCCTCAGGCCTTGTTTGCACAGGTGTACCGTGACATCACTGTGCTTATTATCCCTGGACTGTGACATCACTGTGTTTATTATCCCTGTACTGTGACATCACTGTTAGAGATGAGCGAGTAGTGAAATATTCGAAAGTTCGAAATTCGATTCGAATAGAGCGCGAAATTCGGCTATTCGACCGAATATCGAATCCCATTAAAGTCTATGGGAAAAAAAATGCTCGCCACTTGGAAATCTCAATTCGACCACTTGGAGGTCACCAAGTCCACCCTGGAACCTCAAAAAAGGATGCCAACACTGCTGGAATGCAACTGGGACAGCAGGGGAAGCATGTCTGAGTGCATATAACGCGCCCAAGTCGCACTATTACGCCACTATCACAGCCTCTCAACAATACACTCCAAACACAATATAACCTCTCTGTAAAGTGAGACCATACAAGGAAACCTTCTTTGCTCTACATTGCCATGGACACCAAGCCAAACTAGACAAAAAAGAAGATAAAATTCTGCACCCCTTAAAATCACGTTGCCTATGACAACCACAGATGGCATAGGCAAGGGGGAAAGCAATCAAGCCATCACTATTTTCCCTCTGTGCCATCCCTGCCTTGCCCAGGCACATGTCCCAAAAACATCATCCACGACCGAGTAACACGGTTACTGCAAAAGGCCATTGAGCACCAACACTTTGGTTTGAGGCCGGGGATGCTACATCTCCCTAACGGCACACTGGGTGAATGTTGTGGAGGCGGGGACGGGCAAACCTGCTACCCCTACCCAAGTTTTGGGCCTTGGTTGTGTCTGGATTTCCGCAACCCTTACAGACAGCTCGGCAAACCCCTCCTTCTCCTTCTAGATTCTCCTTTTAAATCTGTCCACCACCCAGTCAAGTCCACAAAGTCCAGTCTCGTCGATAGCCTGCAGAAACTGCAAGGGACCTCACTCTGACCCTCCTTCCTCCCACCCTGCCCAATGTTATCAACACAGTGTTCCCACCCATTGCAAGAATCGCAGGAGCTATCTGAGGATTTTGTTTGTTCTGATGCCCCAAACACTGGAGCAAGCTCCATCTCTAGCTGATGGTGGTGTGGAACGGGCACTAAGTGTAAAATGATTAGGGATGATGATGAGACACAGTTGCCAGCAAGGGAGGCTGTTGGAGCAAAGTGAGGCAGTGTAAGAGGAGGTGGTTGAGTTATGAACGAAGTCAGTGACCCGACCTGGCCAGTGTCATGTCTAAGCAGGTAAAGCAGTGGGGATGTGTGAGGATGCGTAGGACAGCAAAAGGCAGGAAGAGGCCGTGGGCTGGCCAGAGGCTCATGGAGAAGGCAGGCTAGAGCCCGCAGGGCCGCATCTCTTCCCTATAAAAAGGCCCCACACAAAGCTCTCCCATCGAGGGCTCTTAGGTCCTTGTTGGGAAATATTTAATGAGTGCGCAAAGTTAGCTTGAGGTGAGCCCCGAAAAATATGGAGGCCCAAGAGGTGAGCCCTCGAAAAAATTAATGTGGAGGCCCAAGAGGTGAGACCTCTTAAAAATTATGTGGAGGCCCAAGAGGTGAGACCTCTTAAAAATTGTTTGTAGGCCCAAGAGGTGAGACCTCTTAAAAATTATGTGGAGGCCCAAGAGGTGAGACCTCTAAAAATTATTGGAGGCCCAAGAGGTGAGATTAAATTATGTGGAGGCCCAAGAGGTGAGAAAAATTTGTGAGGCCCAAGAGGTGAGACTCTTAAAAAATTGTTGTGAGGTGAGACTCTTAAAAATTGTGTGGAGGCCAAGAGGTGAGACCTCTTAAAAATTATGTGGAGGCCCAAGAGGTGAGACCTCTTAAAATTAAATGTGGAGGCCCAAGAGGTGAGACCTCTTAAAAATTATGTGGAGGCCCAAGAGGTTGAGACCTCTTAAAAATTATGTGGAGGCCCAAGAGGTGAGACCTCTTAAAATTATGTGGAGGCCCAAGAGGTGAGACCTCTTAAAAATTATGTGGAGGCCCAAGAGGTGAGACCTCTTAAAAATTATGTGGAGGCCCAAGAGGTGAGACTCTTAAAAATTGTGGAGGCCCAAGAGGTGAGACCTCTTAAAAAATTGGAGGCCCAAGAGGTGACTCTTAAAATTGTTTGGAGGCCCAAGAGGTGAGACCTCTTAAAAATTATGTGGAGGCCCAAGAGGTGAGACCTCTTAAAAATTATGTGGAGGCCCAAGAGGTGAGAACTCTTAAAAATTGTGTGGAGGAGAGGTGAGACCTCTTAAAAATTATGTGGAGGCCCAAGAGGTGAGACCTCTTAAAAATTATGTGGAGGCCCAAGAGGTGAGACTCTTAAAAATTTATGTGGAGGCCCAAGAGGTGAGACCTCTTAAAAATTATGTGGAGGCCCAAGAGGTGAGACCTCTTAAAAAATTATGTGGAGGCCCAAGAGGTGAGACCTCTTAAAAATTATGTTGGAGGCCCAAGAGGTGAGACCTCTTAAAAATTATGTGGAGGCCCAAGAGGTGAGACCCTTAAAAATTTTGTGGAGGCCCAAGAGGTGAGACCTCTTAAAAATTTATGTGGAGGCCCAAGAGGTGAGACCTCTTAAAAATTTTGTGGAGGCAAGAGGTGAGACTCTTAAAAATTATGTGGAGGCCCAAGAGGTGAGAC